>JAYMFT010383946.1:0-20300 GCA_038088735.1 Panulirus argus
CTCTCGTATCTCCTTTGACGGTTCTGTAATTCCACCTCTTGACTCAATGAACATACTTGGTATTATTGTAACATCCACTCTTTCTTGGAAACACCACATTATGGGAATAGCTAAGGTTGCCTCCAAGAAACTGGGTGTCCTGTTTAGATGTAACTTTTTCTCTTCTGAATAGTTGTTCCGTTTATACGAGGGATTGATTCGTCCTTGTATGGAGTCCTGCTCTCACATTTGGGGTGATTCTAGCTCTGTTTCCTTACTTGACAGAGTTGAGTCGAAAGCGGTCCGACCTATAAACTGTCCCAGGCTAACTTCCAAACTTGACCCCCTTACCCTGCGCCGCAATGTTGGTTCACTTTCCCTCTTCTGTAGGTATTACTTTGGCTTTTACTCCCGAAAGCTGGTTGTTTGTGTGCCCCCACTACAAGTAAGACCACGCAATGCTCGGCAAGCTGCTGTGTCACATGATTACTCTGTGACCAAAGGGCAACTCAAGAGTGGGCCGTTTTGATAAATGCTTCTTTCCCTACACATCGAAGCTTTGGAATTCTCTCCCATCCCATGTCTTTCCCAATAACTATGACCTTGCACATTTCAAAAGAGAGGTCTTTCACTTTCTCAAAGATTAATAAATACTTTCCCTAGGTTTTTCCTTTTCCGTCTCATAATTCTCTTTATTTCAATTAAGGCCTGGCCTCGATGTGGACTTTTGTCCGTGACTGGAGCTTTCAACATTAAAAGAATAGATACCACAAGACCTGATGGTCCAATACAAGGTTATCTGCTGCAGGACAGTACATGGAATGGATATATAACACCTTATCTGATGATCCATGACCAGGTTGTCTGCTGGAAGACAGTACACGGGAAGGACAGATAACACCAGACCTGATGATTTATGACTAACCATGAGCTACCAATAACTATATGGAGCCTACCAGCGCAATCTGTAACTAGCTGGAGCCTGACTGGTTGATTAGTAACTAGATGGAGCTTGGCGGGGCTATCAGTGACTGGGGGGAAACCTTGAGTTTACATGAGAAAGATAGACAACAGGAGGCCTTATTGGCCCACGACTGAGATGTCTGTTAAAAAAGAAAAAGAAAGTTTATCTTGATAAGAAAATGTAATTCAGCTCAGCATTTTTGTAAGCTATCACCGACTCACCGTTGTTGCACATTAGCCTTCTACTGACCCGTTACCGATGTCGTTTATACAGTTTATTTCTGGGTTTTTCTCAGAGTATAACTGAATTTATGCAGTATTTGTCTAAACGACTTTTGAAGGCATTTATAGTCTTAGCATTCACCACGTCTGACGGCAACTTATTCCACGTGCTCAACACACCAATAGGAAAAGAAGCTTTTTCCAACGTCCGAACTGCATCTTTTAGCCTTGAGTTTAATTCCCTTTGCCCTGGTAACCGTATTTTCTTTTATTTCGAAAAGATGTCCGTGATTTATGTTACCGAATTTGTTCAGAATTTTGAACACGGAATAAGTCGCCATGAAATCTACGTGTTCAAGGGAGAAGAAATCCAAACGTTTCGGCCTCTGTTCGTATGCCAGATTTCTAAGGGATGGGATCAATTGCGTCGCTCGTCTTTGTGCTTGCTCTAATTTTTCCTCGTCTTTTTTATAGTTTGGGGACCAAACTGGACTGCATATTCAAGGTGTGGTCTTACTAGAGAATTATGAAGTGTGAGAATTGTTTCTGGTGTCTTGTAATCTATGTTCCTGGCTCTGAAAACTAAGAATTGGTTGCCTTGTTTACTTGCTGCTTGACACTGTTTAGTGTCTTCAGGTTTCTTCTAGTGACAACTCCAAGGGCCCTTTCTTCATTCTCTTTAGTTAAAGAGTTTCCGAATTGTTTGTAGTATTAACGTATATTCTTGTCCCCCAAGTGCATAAATTTACACTTGTCTACATTAAACTTCATTTGCCATCTGTCTGACCACTCTGCTAGTAGTTAAGATCTCTTTGAATCATTTCTCAGTGCCGCACGTTTACAGCTCTACCTCCTAGTTAAGCATCGTCAGCACATTTGGAGATCTTGGACATGAGACCAAGTTCAAGGTCATTAATGTATATCATGAAAGAATGGGGCCTAGGAGCGACCCCTGTGGCACACCACTCGATACGTCTTGCCAAACTGAGGCTTCGTCGTCTAATACTACACGCTGCTTGCTTCGGTAAGCCAATATCTGATCCATGTACAGATTTCTTCGCCGATTCCTTGTGCTTTGAGTTTATGTAAAAGTCTATTGTGAGGTACTTTATCGAAATCCTATTGGGAATCTAGATATACTGCAAGTAACTGAATGGAGCCTGGAGGCTCTGCAAGTAACTGGAGGAAGCCTGGTGGGCCTAACAGTAACTGGAGGGAGTATGTCGGGTTTACCAGTATCTAGAGGGAGTCTTGCAGGGCTACCAGTAACTGGAGGGAGCATAGCTGGGCAACCAGTATCTGGAGGAAACCCAGTGGCGCTACATGTAACTGGATGAAGCCTGGTGGGTCTACCAGTAACTGGAGGGAGACTGGTGGGATTGTCAGTAACTGGAAGGAGCCTGGCAGGTCTAACAGTAGCCGGAGGGAGCCTGGCGGAGTTCCAGTACCTGGAGGGAACCTGGCGAGGCTACCAGTAACTAGAGGGAGCCTGTTGGGTCAGCCAGTAACTGTAGGGAGCCTGTCGGGTCTAACAGTAACTGGAGGGAGCCTGGTGGGTCTACCAGCAAGTAGAGGGAGCCTGGCAAGTTTACCAGTAACTGAAGGAAGACTGGCGGGTCTACCAGTAACTAGAGAGAGTCAGACGGGGCTACCAGTAACTGGAAGGAGTCTTATGTGGCTACCAGTAACTGGAGGGAGACTGGCGGGTTTAACAGTAACTGAAGGGGAGGGGGGTCTACCAGTAACCGGAGGGAGCCTCTTGGGGCTTTCAGTAACTTGAGGGAATATGGCGGGTCTACCTGTAACTGGAGGGAGCCTGGCGGGTCTGCCAGTAACTGGAGGGAACCTGGAGGGTCTGCCAGTAACTGGAGGGAGCGTTGTGAGTCTGCCATTAACTGGAAGGAGCTTTGCTGGGCTACCAGTAACTGGAGGGAACATGGTGGGTCTACCAGTAACTAGAAGGAGCCTGTCGGGTCTACCAGTAACTGGAGGGAGCTTGGTGAATTTGCCAGTAACTAGAGGGAGCCTGGTGGATGTACCAGTAACTGGAAGGAACCTGTCGTTTCTAACAGTAACTGGAGGGAGCCTGGCGGGTTTACCAGAAACTGGAGGAAGACTGGCGGGTCTGCAAGTAAATGGAGGGAGCCTGGTGGGACTACCAGTAACTGGAATGAGCCAGGCAGGTCTACCAGTACCTGGAGGGAGACCGGCGGGTGTACCAGTAATTGATCGAGGGTGGCGGGGCGAGGTCTGTTAGTAACTGGAGGGAGTCATGTGGGCCTACCAGTAACTGGAATTCACCTGGCGGGCCAACCAGTAACTGGAGGAAGCCTAGCTGGCCCTCCAGTAACTGGAGGTCGCCTGGCGGGACTACCCGCAACTGGAGGAAGCCTGATGGGTCTAACAGTAACTGGTAGGAACCTGGTGGGTCTACCAATAACTGAAGGGAACCTGGCGGTGCTACCAGTAACTGCAGGGAGCTTGGTGAGTCTTCCAGGAACTGGAGCTAGCCTGGTAGGTCTACCAATAACTGCAGGGAGACTGGCGGGGCTACCGGTAACTGGAGGGAGCATGGTGGGCCTACCAGTAACTGGAGCAAGCCTGACGGGTTTACCAGTAACGGGAGGGAGCCTCGTAGGTCTACCAGCAACTGGAGGGAGCCTGTTGGGTCTACCAGTAACTGGAGGGAGCCCGGCGGAGCTACACGTAACTAGAGGGAGCCTGGTGTGTCTACCAGTAACTCGAGGGAGCCTGGTGGGTG
Source organism: Panulirus argus (assembly GCA_038088735.1). Lineage (NCBI taxonomy): Eukaryota > Metazoa > Arthropoda > Malacostraca > Decapoda > Palinuridae > Panulirus > Panulirus argus. The sequence continues at coordinate 3,926 of JAYMFT010383946.1, forward strand.
TACCAGTAATTGATCGAGGGTGGCGGGGCGGGTTCTATTAGTAACTGGAGGGAGCCTGGAGGGCCTACCAGTAACTGGAATTCGCCTGGCGGGGCTACCTGTACCTGGTGGGAGACTGATGGGACTACCAGTAACTGGAGGAAGCCAAGTGGGTCTACCAGTAACTAGATGGAGCCTGGCGAAGCTACCAGTGACTGAAATGAGCCTGGTGGGGCTACCAGTAACTGGAGGGAGCCTGGTGGGGCTACCAGTAACTGGAGAAAGCATGGCGGGGCTACTAGTAACTGGAGGGAGTACGGCGGGGCAAAATGTAACTGGAAGGAGTACGGCGGGGCAAAATGTAACTGGAGGGAGCCTGGTGTGTCTACCAGTAACTGAGAGAGACTAGCAGGTTTACCAGTAACTGGAGGGAGCCTGGCGGGTTTATCAGTAATTAACTGAGCGTGGCGGCGTCTTCCAGTAACTGAAAGGAGCCTAGTGGGTCTACCAGTAACCGGAGAAAGCCTGGTGGGTCTACCTGTAACTGGAAGGAGCCTGGTGGGTTTGCCAGTAACTAAATGGTATCCGGAGGGGGGCTGGCTGGTCTACCAGTACCTGGAGGGAGCCTGATGCGTCTACCAAAACCAAGAGGGAGCCTGGCGGGGCTACCATTAATTAGAGGGAGCTTGTTGGAATCAACAATACCTAGTGGGAGGCTGGCGGGGATACCAGTGACTGGATGGAGCTTGGTGATGCTATGAATACCTGGTGGGAGCCTGTTGGGTCTGTCAGTAACTGGAGGGAGCGTTCCGGGTCTACATGTAACTGGAGGGTGCCTGGTGGTTCTACCAGTAACTATAGGGAGCCTGGCGGGTCTACCAGTAACTGGAGGAAGACTGGCGGGGTCTACTAGAAATAGGAGGGAGGCTTGCGGGTCTACCAGTAACTGGAAGGAGCCTAGTGGGTCTACCAGTAACTAAAGAGAGCCTGGCGGGGCTACCAATAACTGGAAGTATCCTGATGGGTCTACCAGTTACTGGAGAGAGCCTGTCGGGTCTACCATTAACTGAAAGGAGCCAGGCAGGTCTACCTGTAACTGAAGGGAGTCTGGTGGGTCTACCAGTAACTGGAGGGAGCTTTGCGGGCCTACCAGTAACTGGAGGGAACCTGGTGGGTCTACCAGTAACTGGAGAGAGCCTCTCGGGTCTACCATTAACTGGAAGGAGCCAGGCAGGTCTACCTGTAACTGAAGGGAGTCTGGTGGGACTACCAGTAACTGGAGGGAGCTTTGTGGGCCTATCAGTAACTGGAGGGAACCACGTGGGTCTGCCAGTATCCAGATGGAGCCTGGCGGGGCTACCAATAAGAGAAAGGAGCCAGGTAGGTCTACCAGTAACTAGAGGGAGCCTGGAGGGGCTACCAATAACTGGAAGTAGCCTGTTGGGGTTACCAGCAACTGGAAGGAACCTGGCGGGTCTATCTGTAACTGGAGGGAGACTGACTGGTTTACCAGTAACTGAAGGGAGCCCGGTGGGTCTACCAGTAACTGAGGGGGAACCTAGTGGGTCTGCCAGTAACTAAAGGGAGACTGGCGGGACTACCAATAACTGGAAGGAGCCAGGCAGGTCTACTTGTAACTGAAGGGAGCCTGATGGGTCTACTAGTAAGTGGAGGGAACTTTGCGGGCTTACCAGTAACTGGAGGGAGCTAAGTGGGTCTGCCAGTATCTAGATGGAGCCTGGCGGGGCCACCAATAATTGAAAGAAGCCAGGCAGGTCTACCAGTAAATAGAGGGAGCCTGGCGTGGCTACCAATAACTGGAAGTATCCTGCTGGGTCTACCAGTAACTGGAGGGAACCTGGTGGGTCTACCCGTAACTGGAGGGAGACTGACGAGTTTACCAGTAACTGAAGGGAGCCCGGTGGGTATACCAGTAACTGGGGGAGCGTCTTGGGTCTACAAGTAACTGGAGGTAGCCTGGTGGGTTTGCCAGTAACTGGAGGGAGCGTTACGGGTCTAACAGTAACTGGAAGGAGCGTTGCGAGTCTACCAGTAACTAGAGGGAGCAATGGTTGGTCTACCTGTAACTGGAGGGAGCTTGATGGGTTTGCCAGTAACTAGCGGGAGCCTGGTGAGTCTACCAATAACTAAATGAAGCCTGGTGGGCGTACCAGTAACTGAAGGGAGTGTTACAGTAACTACAAGGAACTTGGTGGGTCTACCAGTGACTGAAGGTCGCCTGTCGGGGATACCTGCAACTGGAGGGAGCCTGATGGATCTAACAGTAACTGATGGGAACCTGGCTGTACTACCAGTAACTGGAGGGAGCTTGGTGAGTCTTCCAAAAACTGGAGCTAGCCTGGTTGTCAGCCAGTAACTAGAGGGAGCCTGGCGGGGCTACAGGTAACGGGAGGGAGCCTGGTGGGCCTACCAGTAGCTGGAGACAGTCTGGCGGGTCTACCAGTAACTGGAGCAAGTCTAACAGGCTTACCAGTAACTGGAGGGAGTCTAGTGGGTCTACCAGTAACTAGAGGGAGCCTGTTGGGTCTACCAGAAACTGGAGGGAGCATGGCGGGCTTACCAGTAAATGGAGGGCGCCTGGTGGGTTTGCCAGTAACTGCAGGGAGCCTTGCAGGCCTACCAGTAACTGGAGGGAGCCTGGTGGATGTACCAGTAACTAAAGGGAGCTTGGCTGGGTCTACCAGTAACTGGAGGGAGCTTGATGCATCTACCTTTAACTGGAGGGAACCTGGCGGACCTACTAGTAACTGGAGGTCGCCTGGCGGGGATACTTACAATTGCAGGGAGCCCGATGGGTCTAACAGTAACTGGTGGGAACATGGTGGTGCTACCACTAACTGGAGGGAGCTTGGTGTTGCTTGCAGGAACTGGAGGGAGCCTGGCGGGTCTACCACTAACTGGAAGAAGCTTGGCGGGAATACCACTAACTGGACGGAGCTAATCGGGGCTACAAGGAAGCTGAAGGAGCCTGGTTGGTCTATCAGTAACTAGAGAGAGCCTGGAAGGGTCTACCAGTAACTGAAGGGAGCCTGACGGGTCTACCAGTAACTGGAGGGAGCCTAGTGGGTCTACCAGTAATTAGATGGAGCCTGTTGGGTCTACCAGTAACTGGAGGGAGCATGGCGTGTCTACCGGTAACCGATGGGAGCCTGGTGGGGCGACCAATAACTGGAGGGAACCTAGTGGGTCTACCATTAAGTGAAGGGAGATTGGCTGGTCTACCAGTAAGTGGAGGGAGCTTGGTAAGGCTACCAGCAACTGGAGGGAGCTTGTCAAGGCCACCAGTTACTTGAGGAAGCGTTGCGGGTCTACCAGTAACTGGAGGGAACGTTGCGGGTCTACCAGTAAATGGAGGGAGCATGTTGGGTCTACCAGTAACTGGAGGGAGCATGGCGGGTCTACCAGTAACCGAAGGGAGCCTAGTGGGACTTCCAGTAACTGAAGGGAGCTTGGCGGGGTCTACCAGTAACTGGAGGGAGCCTGGTGGGGTTTGCTAGTAACTGGAGGGAGCATGTTGGGTCTACCTGTAACTAGATGAAGCCTTGTAACTGAAAGGAGCCTGGAGGGGCTACCAGTAGCTACAGGGAGCCTGTTGGGACTACCAGTAACTAGAGGGAGCTTGGTGGGTCTACCAGTAACTAGAGGGAGTTTGGTGGGTCTACCAGTAACTGGAAGGAACCTAGCTTGGCTACCAGTAAATAGAGGGAGCCTATATGGGCTACCAGTAACTGGAGGGAGCATAGTGGGTTCACCAGTAGCTAGAAGGAGCCAGTTCGGTCTACCAGTAACTAGAGGGAGCCTAACTGGGCGCATGGCGTGGCTACCAGTAACTAGTAGGAACCTGGTGGGCCTACCAGAAACTAAAGAGACTTTGGTGGGTCTACCAGTTACAAGAGGGAGCTTGGCTGATGGTGAGTGTAAAAGTAACAACAAGGAGCCTGGTGCGTCTTCCAGTAACTAAAAGGAGTCTGGTGGGTCTAAAAGTAGTTTGAGGGAGCCTGGTGGGTCTACCAGTAACTAGAGGGAGCCAGGTGTGTCTACCAGTAACTAGAGAGAGCTGTTGGGTCTAAAAGTAAAGAGAGGGGGCTTGGTGGGTTCACCAGTAACTACGGGGAGCCTGGTGGGTCTACCAATAACTAGAGGGAGCCTGGTGGGTCTACTAGTAACTAGAGGGAGCCTTTTGGGTCGAAAAGTAAACAGAAGGAGCCTGGTGGGTCTACCAGTAACGAGAGGGAGCCTGCTGGTCCGCCAGTAACTAGTGGGAGCCTATTGGGTCTAAAAGTAACTAGAGAGAGTCTGTTTTATATACCAGTAACAAGAGGGAGCCTGGTGGGTCTATCAGTAACTGGAAGGTACATGGTGGGTCTGCCAATAACTAGAGGGAGCCTTTTGGGTCTACCAGATACTAGAGGGAGCTTGGTGGACGGTGAGTCTAAAAGTAGCAAGAGAGAGCCTGGTGGGTCTACCAGTTACAGGAGGTAGCTTGATGGATGGTGGGTCTAAAAGTAACTAGAGAGAGCCTGGTGGGTCTAACAGTGTCTAAAAGGAGATTGGTGGTAATGCCAGTAGCTAGAGGGAGCCTGCTGGGTCTAAAAATAACTAGATGGAGCTTGGTGGGTCTACCAGTTACTAGAGGGAGCTTGGTGGATGGTGGGTCTAAAATTAACTAGAGGGAGTCTGGTGGGTCTACCAAGAATTAGAAGGAGCATTTTGGGTCGAAAAATAACGAGAGGGAGTCTGGTGGGTCCACCAGTAACTAGAGGGAGCCTGGTGGGGTCTACCAGTAACTAGAGGGAGTCTGCCAATTACTAGAGGGAGCTTGGCTGATTGTGAGTCTAAAAGTAATAACAAGGAGTCTAGTGGGTCTTCCAGTAACTAAAGGGAATCTGGTGGGTCTAAAAGCAACTAGACGGAGCCTGGTGGGTCTACCAGTGTCAATAGGTAGCCTTGTGGGAGTTCCAGTAACTAGAGGGAGCCAGGTAAGTCTACCAATAACTAGAGAGAGCTGTTGGGTCTAAAAGTAACGAGATGGAGCTTGCTGGGTCCACCAGTAACTACAGGGAGCCTGATGGGTCTACCAATAACAAGAGGGAGCCTTGTGGGTCTACCAGTAACTAGAGGGAGCCTTTTGGGTCAAAAAGTAAATAGAAGGAGTCTGGTGGGTCTTTCATTAACTAGAGGGAGTCTGCTGGTTCTACCAGTAACTAGTGGGAGCCTATTGAGTCTAAAAGTAACTAGAGAGAGCCTGGTAGGTCTACCAGTAAATAGAGGGGGCCTGGTGTGTCTACCAGTAACTGGAAGGTACATTATGGGTCTACCAATAACTAGAGGGAGCGTGATGGATGGTGAGTTTAAAAGTAAAGAGAGGGAGCCTGGTTGGTCTACCAGTTACAGGAGGGAGCTTTGTAGATGATGGATCTAAAAGTGTCTAGATTGAGCCTGGTGGGTCTACCAGTAACTAGAGAGAGCCTGGTGGGTCTACCAGTGTCTAGAGGGAGACTGGTGTGTGTAAAGTGTGTGAAAGGTACTAGAGGGAGCCTGGTGGGTCTACCAGTGTCTAGAAGGAGCCTGGTGGGAATGCCAGTAACTAGAAGAAGCCTGGCTGGGCTACCAGTAACTAGAGAAAGCCTGCTGGGTCTAAAAGTCACAAGAGGGAGCTTGGTGGGTCTACCAGTTACTAGAGGGAGCTTGGTAGATTGTGGGTCTAAAAGTAAGTAGAAGGAGCCTGGTGGATCCACCAGTAACAAGAAAGAGCCTGGTGGGGTCTACCAGTAACTAGAGGGAGTCTGGTGGGTCTAAACCTAACTAGAGGGAGACTGATGGGTTTACCAGTGTCTAGTGAGAGCCTAGTGGATCTACCAGTAACCAGAGTGAGCCTGGTGGGTCTACCAATAACTAGAAAGAGCCTGGCTGGGTTACCAGTAACTTGAGGGAGTCTAGTGGGTTTGCAGTAAGAAGAAGGAGCGCGGTGCGGCCGCCAGTAAGTGGCGGGAGCCAGGTGGGTTTACCAGTAACTAGAGGGAGCCTGCTGAGTTTCCCAGTAGGAAGGAGCACGGCGTGGCCACTGGTATGTGGAGTCTGCCGGGGCTACTAGTACCTAGAGGAAGCCTGGAGGGTCTAAAAGTAACTAGAGGGAGCCTGTTCGGTTTACCATTAACTAGAAGGAGCCTGGTGGGTCTACCAGTAACTAGAGGGAGCTTGATGGATGGTGGATCTAAAAGTAACTAGAAGGAGCCTGGTGAGTTTACCAGCAACTAGAGGGAGCTTGGTGGGTCTACCAGTAACTCGCGGTAGCCTGGTAGGTTTTCCAGTAATAAGGCGCACGGCGCAGCCACCGTTACGTGAAAGGAACCTGGCGGGGCTACCAGTGACTAGAGGGAGCCTTGTGAGTCTAAAAGTAACTTGAGGGAACCTGGTGGGTCTACCAGTAACTGGAGGGAGCCTTGTAGGTCTACCAGTAACCAGAGGGAGCTTGGTGGATGGTGAGTCTAAGATAACTCGAGAGAGTTTGTTGGGCATTTCAGTAACTAGAGGGAGCCTGCTGGTTCTAAAAGTAACTAGAGGGAGTCTGGTACGTTTAAGAGTAGCCAGAGGGAGCCTGTTGGGTGTAAAAGTAACTTGAGGGAGCTGATGGGTCTACCAGTAACTAGAGGGAACTCTCTGGGTCTGAAAGTAATTAGTGAGCCTGTTATGTTTACCAGCAACTAGAGGGAACCTGGTTGGCCTAAAAGTAATTAAAGGAAACCTGGTGGATCTACCAGTAACTGGAGGGAGCTTGGTGAGTCTACCAGTTACTAGAGGGAGATTGGTGGATGGTCGGTCTAAAAGTAACAAGAGGGAGCCTGGTGGGTCTACCAGTAACTAGAGGGAGCCTGTTATGTCTACCAGTAACTGGAGGGAGCCTGATAGATCTAAAAGTAACTAGAGGGAAACTGGTGGGTCTACCAGTTACTAGAAGGAGCTTGGTGGAAAGAGTGGGTCCAGGAGTAACTAGATGGAGCCTGGTGGGTTTACCAGTTTCTAGAGGGAGCTTGGTGGGAATTCCAGTAACTGGAGAGAGACTGGTGGGTCTGCCAGTAACTAGAGGGAGCTTGTTGGGTTTAAAAGTAACTAGAGGGAACTTGGTGGGTCCACCAGTAACTACAGGGAGCCTGGTGGGTGTACCAGTAACTAGAGAGAGCCTGGTGGGTCTACTAGTAACGAGAAGGAGTTTTGTGGGTCTAAAAGTAATTAGAGAGAGCCTTTTGGATCTACCAGTGTCTAGAGGGAGCCTGGTGGGTCTATCAGTAACTAGAGGGAGACTGGTGGGTCTTCCAGTAACTCGAGGATGCCTGTTGGGTCTAAAAGTAGCTAAAGGGAGCCTGGTTGGTCTACCAGCAACTAGAAGGACCCTGCTTCGTTTGCCAGTAAGAAGGAGCGCGGCGCAACCACCAGTATGTGGAGGGAGCTGGCGGGGCTACCAGTAAGTACAGGGAGCTTGATGGGTCTACTAGTAAGTAGAGGGAGAGAAGCTGGGCTACCAGTAACAAAAGGGAGCCTGGTGGGTCTACCAGTAACTGGAGGGAGCCTGCTGGGTCAACCAGTAACTAGAGGGAGCTTGGTGGATGGTGGGGTCTAAAATAACTTGTGAGAGCTTGTTCGGTATTCCAGTAACTAGAGGGAGCCTGCTGGTTCTAAAAGTAACTAGAAGGAGTCTGGTAGGTTTAAGAGTAACCAAAGGGAGCCTGGTAGGTCTAAAAGTAACCTGAGGGAGTCTGATGGGTCTACCAGTAACTAGAGGGAACTCCCTGGGTCTGAAATTAATTAGGGTAAACCTGTTAGATCTACCAGTAATTATAGGGAGCCTGGTAGGTCTAAAGGTAACCATAGGGAACCTGGTGTGTCTACCAGCAACTGGAGGGAGTTTGGTGGGTCTACCGGTTGCTAGAGGGATCTTGGTGGATGGTTGGTCTAAAAGTAACAAGAGGGAACCTTTTGTTCTACCAGTAACTAGAGGGAGGCTGGTGGGTCTACCAGTAACTACAGGGAGCTTGGTGGATGGTGGGGTCTAAAATAACTAAAGAGAGCTTGTTGGGTATTCCATTAACTAGAGGGAGCCTGGTGGTTGTAAAAGTAACAAGAGGGAGTCTGTTAGGTTTATGAGTAACCAGAGGGAACCTTGTGGGTCTAAAAGTAAATTGAAGGAGTCTGGTGGGTCTACCAGTAACTAGAGGGAATTCTCTGGGTCTGAAAGTAATTAGGGTGAGCCTGTTTTAAGTCTACCTGTAACTAGAGGGAGCCTGGTGGGTCTAAAAGTAACTAGAGGGGACTTGGTGGTTCTACCAGTAACTGGTTGGAGCTTGGTAGATCTACCAGTTACTAGAGGGAGCATGGTGGATGGTGGGTCTAAAAGTAACAAGAGGGAGCCTGGTGGGTCTACTAATGTGCAAAAGGAGCCAGGTGGCTCTACCAGTAACTAGAGGGAGCATGTTATCTCTATTAATAACCAGAGGGAGCCTGGTAGATCTAAAAATAACTAGAGGGGGACTGGTGGGTCTACCAGTAACTGGAGGGAGCTTGGTGGCTCTACCACTTACTAGAGGGAGCTTGGTGGATGATGGGTCTAAGAGTAACTACGGGAGCCTGGTGGGTCTGCCAGTGTTCAAAAGGAGCCAGATGGCTATACCAGTAACTAGAGGGAGCCTGTTAGGTCTACCAGTAACTAGAGGGAACACGGTAGATCTAAAAGTAACTAGAGGGAGACTGGTGGGCCTACCAGTAACTGAAGGGAGCTTGGTGGGTCTACCGGTTACTAGAGGGAGCTTTTTGGATGGTGGGTCTAAGAGTAACTACAGGAAGCTTGGTGGGTCTATCAGTAACTAGAGGGAGTGTGGTGGGTCTAAAAGTAACTAGAGGGAACCTGGTAGGTCTACCAGTGTCTAGAGGGAGCCTGGTGGGAATTCCAGTAACTAGAGAGAGCCTGGTGGGTCTACCAGTAACTAAAGGGAGCCTGTTGGGTCTAAAAGTAACTATAGGGGGCCTGGTGGGTTCACCAGTAACTAAAGCGAGCCTGGTATGTCTACCAAAACTGGAGGCTCATGGTGGTTCTACCTGTAACAAGAGGAAGCCTACTTAGGCTATCAGTAACTGGAGGGAGCCTGGTGAGCCTACCAATAACTGGAGGGAGCCTGGCTGGGCTAACAGTGACTACAGGGAGTCTAGCGGGTTTATAAGTAAGAAGAAGGAGCATGGTGCGGCCACCAGTATGTGGTGTGAGCCTGGTGGGTCTACCAGTAACTAAAAGCAGCCTGCTGGGTCTGCCAGTAAAAAGGAGCGAGGCACAGCCACCGGTATGTGAAAGGAGCTTGGCGGGGCTACTAGTAAGTACAGGGAGCTTGGTGGGTCCAAAAGTAACTAGAGGGAGCCTGGTGGGTCAACCAGTAACTAAAGGGAGCTTGGTGGATGGTGGGTCTAAAAGGAACAAGAGGGACCTGTTGGGTCTACCAGTAACTAGAGGGAACTTGGTTGGTCTACCAGTAACCAGAGGAAACCTGGTGGGTCTACTAGTAACTAAAGGGAGCCTGGCTGGGCTATTAGTAACTATAGAGAGACTGGCAGGGCTACCAGTAACTGAAGGGAGCCTGGCGGGGCTACCAGTAACTACAGGGAGCTTGCTGGGTTTACCAGTAACGAGAGGGAGTTTGGTGGGTCTAACAGTAACTGGAGGGAGTCTGGTGGGTTTACCAGTAACTGGAGGGAGCGTGTTGGGTCTTAAAGTAACTATAGGGAGCCTGATGGGTCTAAAAGTAAATAAAGGGAGCGTGCTGGGTCTACCAGTAAATGGAGAGAGATTGGTGGGTCTACCAGTAACTAGAGGGAGCTTGGTGGATGTTGGGTCTAAAAGTAACTAGAAGGAGCCTGGCGGGTCTACCAGTGAGAAAGAGCACGGCGAGGTCACCGGTATGTAGAGGGAGCTTGTTGGGGCCACCAGTAAGTAGAGGGAACCTGTTGGGTCTACCAGTAACGAGAGAGAGCTTGGTGGGTCTACCCGTATCTAGAGGAAGTCTGTTGGGTCTAAAAGTAACTAGAGGGAGCCTTGTGAGTCGACCAGTAATTAGAGAGAACCTGTTAGGTCTACCAGTAACTAAAAGGGGCCTGGTGCGTTCAAAAGTAACTAGAGGGACCTTGGTGGGTCTACCAGTTACTAGAGGGAGCTTGTTGGATGGTGGGTCTAAAAGTAACAAGAGGGAGCCTGTTGGGTATACCAGTAAGTAGAGGGAGCCTGGTGGGTCTAAAAGTAACTATAGGGAGCCTGGTGGATCTGCCAGTGTCTAGAGGGAGCTTGGTGGGAATGAAATAACTAGAGGGAGCCAGGTGAGTCTGCAAGTAACTAGAGGAAGCCTTTTGGGTCTAAAAGTAACGAGAAGGAGCCAGGTAGGTTTACCAATAAAAAGGAGCACGGCGAGGTCACCGGTATGTTGAGGGAGCCTGGCGAGACTACTAGTAACTAGAGGGAGCCTGGTGGGCCTACCAGTAACTGGAGAGACCTTGGTGGGTTTACCAGCTACTAGAGAGAGCTTGGCTGATGGTGTGAGTCTAAAAGTAACAGCAAGGAGCCTGGTGGATCTTCCAGTAGCTAGAGGGAGTCTGGTTAACTAGAGGGAGACTGGTGGGTCTACCAGTGTCTAGAGGTAGCCTGGTGGGAATACCAGTAACTAGAAGAGCCAGGTGGGTCTACCAATAACTAGAGAGAGCCTGTTGCGTCTATAAGTAACGAGAGGGAGCTTGATGGGTCCACAGGTAACTACGGGTAGCCTGGATGGTCTACCAGTAACTAGAGGGAGCCTGGTGGGTCTATCAGTAGCTAGAGGGAGCCTGCTGGGTCTAACAGGAACTAGCGGGAGCCTGTTGGGTCTAACAATAACTAGAGAGAGCCTGATGGGTCTACCAGTAACTAGAGGGAGCCTGGTGTACCTACCAGTAACTGGAGGGTATATGGTGGGTCTACCAATAACTAGAGGGAGCCTGTTAGGTCTACCAGTTACTAGAGGGAGCTTGGCTGATGGTGGGTCTAAAAGCAACAACAAGGAGCCTGGTGGGTCTTCCAGTAACTAGGGGGATCTGGTGAGTCCACCAGTAACTAGAGTGAGCCTGGTTGGTCTACCAATGTCTAGAGGTAGCCTGGTGGAAATGCCAGTAACTAAAGGGAGCCAGGTGGGTCTACCAGTAACTAGAGAGAGCTTGTTGGGTCTAAAAGTAACGAGAGGGAGCTTGGTGGGTCCACCAGTAACTACAGGGAGCCTGGTGGATCTACCAGTAACAAGAGGGAGCCTGGTGGGTCTACCAGTAACTAGAGGGAGCCTGGTGGGTCTACTTTTAACTAGTGGGAGCCTGTTGGGCCTAAAGGTAACAAGAGAAAGCCTGATGGGTCCACCAGTAACTAGAGGGTGCCTGGTGGGTCTACTTTTAACTAGTGGGAGCCTGTTGGGTCTAAAGGTAACAAGAGAGAGCCTGGTGGGTCTACTAGTAACTAGAGTGAGCATGGTGGGTCTACCAGTAGCTAGAGAGAGCCTGATGAGTCTACCATTAAACAGAGGGAGCCAACCTTGGCTACCAATAACTTGAGGGAGCCTGCTGGGTCTACCAATAACTGGAGGGAGTCTGGCTGGGCTACCACTAACTAGAGGGAGTCTAGCGGTTTTCCCAGTAAGAACGAACACGGTATGACCAACAATATGTGTTGGGAGCCTGGTGGGTCTACCAGTAACTAGAGGGAGCTCTCTGGGTCTGAAAGTAATTAGGGGAAGCCTGTTAGGTCGACCAGTAACTGGAAGGAACCTGGTAGGTCTGAAAGTTACTAGAAGGAACGTGCTGGGTCTATCAGTAACTGGAGGGGGCCTGCTGGGTCTACTAGTAACTAGAGGGAGCCTGGTGGGTTTACCGGTAACTAGAGGGAGCCCTTTGGGTCAAGAAGTAACTAGAGGAAGCTTGGTGGGTCTACCAGTAACTAGAGGGAACCTGCTAGGTGTACCAGTAACTAGTGGGACCCTGTTGGGTGTACCAGTAACTCGTGGGAGCCTCTTGGGTCTAAAAGTAGCTAGAGAGAGCCTGGTGTGTCTACCAGTTACTAGAGGGAGCCTGGTGTGTCTATCAATAATTTGAGGGTACATGGTGGGTCTACCAATAACAAATAGGAGCTGTTGGGTCTACCAGTTACTAGTGGGAGCTTGGTGGATGGTGAGTCTAAAAGTAACAACAAGGAGCCTGGTGCGTCTTCCAGTAACTAGAGGGAACCTGATGGGTCTACCAGTAACCAGAGGGAGCCTGGTGGGTCTACCAGTAATTAGAGGGAGCTTCTTGGGTCCAAAAGTAACTAGAGGGAACCTGGTAGGTCTACCAGTAGCTGGAGGGAGCTTGATGAGTTTACTGGTAACGAGAGAGAGCTTGGTGGGTCTACCCGTATCTAGAGGGAATCTGGTGAGTCTAAAAGTAACTACAGGGAGTGTGGTGGGTCTACCAATATATGAAGGGAGCCTGTTGGGTCTACCAATATATGAAGTGAGCCTGTTGGGTCTACCAATACCTAGAGGGAGCTTGGTGGATGGTGGGTCTAAAAGTAACTAGAGGGAACCTGGTGGGCCTACCAGTAACTAGAGAGAGCTTGGTGGGTATTCCAGTAACTAGAGAGAGCCTGTTGGTTCTAATAGTAACTAGAGGGAACCTGATGGGTTAAAGAGGAACTAGATGGAGCCTGGTGGGTCTAAAAGTATCTAGAGGGAGCCTGGTGAGTCTAAAAGTAACTTGAGGGTGCCTTATGGGTCTACCAGTAACTAGAGGGAGCTCCCTGGGTCACTGTAATTAGAGTGAACCTGTTAGGTCTATCAATAACTATAGGGAGCCTGGTGGGTCTACCAGTAACTGGAGGGAGTCTGGTGGGTCTACCAGTTACTAGAGGGAGCATGGTGGATGGTGGGTCTAAAAGTAGCTAGAGGGAGCCTGGTGGGTCTACCAGTGTCTAGAGGTGGCCTGATGGGAATATCAGTAATTAGAGGGAGCCAGGTGGGTCTACCAGTAACTAGAGGGAGCCTATTGGGTCTAAAAGTAACGAGAGGGAGCTTGGTGGTCCACCAGCAACTACAGGGAGCCTGGTGGGTCTACCAGTAACTAGAGGGAGCATTTTGGGTCGAAAAGTAACTAGATGGAGCCTGGCGGGTCTACCAGTAACTAGGGGGAGCCTAGTGGGTCTACCAGTAATTAGTGGGAACTTGTTGGGTCTAAAAGTAACTAGAGGGAGCTTGGTGGGTCAACCAGTAACTCAAGGGAGCCTGGTATGTCTGCCACTAACTGGAAGGAACATGGTGGGTCTACCAATAACTAAAGGGAGCTGTTGGGTCTGCCAGTAACTGGAGGGAGCCTATCTGGGCTTCCAATAACTGGAGAGAGCCTGACGGGTCTACCTATAACTGGAGGGAGCCTGGCTGAGCTACAAGTAACTAGAGGGAGTCTAACGGGTTTACCTGTAAGAAGAAGGAGCACGGTGCGGCCACCAGTTTGTGGCGGGAGCATGGTAGGTTTACTAGTAACTAGAAGGAGCCTACTGGGTCTGCCAGTAAGAAGGAGCACGGCGTGGCCTCAGGTATGTGGAGGGAGCCCGGAGGGGCAACCGGTAACTAAAGGGAGCATGGTGGGTCTAAAAGTAACTAAAGGGAGAATGGTGGGTCTGCCAGTAACTAGAGGGAGTTTGGTGTGTATCCAGTAACTAGAGGGAGCCTGGTGGTTCTAACAGTAAATTGAGTGAGCCTGGTGGGTTTAAGAATAACTAGAGGGAGCCTTTTGGGCCTAAAAGTATCTAGAGGGAGTCTGGTGGGTCAAAAAAGTAACTTGAGGGTGTCTGATGGGTCTACCAGTAACTGGAGAGAGCTTGGTGGGTCTACCAGTTACTTGAGGGAGCTTGGTGGATGATGGGTCTACCAGTAACTAGAGGGAGCCTGGTGGGTCTATCAGTAACTAGAGGGAGTCTGATGGATCTACCAGTGTCTAGAGACAGCCTAGTCAGACTACCAGTAGCTAGAGGGAACCAGGTGGGTTTACCAGTAACTAGAGAGAGCCTGTTGGGTATGAAATTAACGAGAGGGAGCTTGGTGGGTCTACCAGTAACTAGAGGGAGCCTGGTGGGTTTACCAGTAAGAAGGAGCACTGCGCGGACACCGGTATGTGGAGCAAGCCTGGCGGGGCTACCACTAACTAGAGGGAGCCTGGTGGGTCTAAAAGTAACTACAGGTAGCCTTTTGGGTCAACCAGTAACTGGAAGGAGCTTGTTGGGTCTACCAGTAACAAGAGGGAGCTTGGTGAATGGTGGGTCTAAAAGTAACTAGAGGAAACCTGGTGGGTCTACAAGTAACTAGAGGGAGCTTGGTGGGTATTCCAGTAACTAGAGGGATCTTGATGTTTCTACAATTAACTAGAGGGAGCCTGGTGGGTTTAAAAGTAACTAGAGGGAGCCTGATGGGTCTAAAAGTAACTAGAGGGAACATGGTGGATCTACCAGTTACTGGAGGAGCTTGGTGGGTCTACCAGTTACTAGAGGAGCTGGTGGATGGTGAGTCTAAAAGTAACTAGAGGGAATCTGGTTGGGCTTATAAGTAACCAGAAGGAGCCTGGTGGGTCTAAAAGTAACTAGAGGGAGCCTGGTGGGTCTACCAGTGACAGGAGGCAGCCTGGTGAGTCTACCAGTAACTAGAGGGAGCTTGGTGGATGGTGGTTCTAAAGGTAACTAGAGGGAGCTTGGTGGATGGTGGTTCTAAAGGTAACTAGAGGGGGCCTGGTGAGTTTAAAAGTAACTAGAGGGAGCCTGGTGGGTTTAAAAGTAACTACAGGGAGCTTGGTGAATGGTGGGTTTAAAAGTAACTAGAGGGAGCCTGGTGGATCTGAAGTAGCTAGAGGGAGCCTGGAGTATCTGAAAGTAGCTTGAGAGAGCCTGATGGGTCTACCAATAACTAGAGGGAGCCTGGTGGGTCTAAGAATAACTAGAGGGAACCTGGTTGGTCTACCAGAAACTGGAATGAGCTTGGTGGGTCTACCAGTTACTAGAGGGAGCTTTGTGGATGATGGGTCTAAAAGAACTAGAGGGAGCCTGGTGGGTGTACCAGTAACTAGAGGGAGTCTGGTGGGTCTAAAAGTAACTAGTGGGAGCCTGGTGGGTCTACCAGTCTCTAGAGGGAGCCTGGTTGGTCTACCAGTAACTAGAGGGAGCCTGGTGGGTCTACCAGTAACGAGAGGGAGCTTGGTGGTTCCACCAGTAACTAGTAGGAGCCTGGTGGGTCTACCAGTAACTAGAGGTAGCATTTTAGGTCAAAAAGTAACTAGAGGGAGCCTGGTGGGTCCACCAGTAACCAGAGGGAGTCTGGTGGGACTACCAGTAACTACAGGGAGTCTGGGGGTCTAAAAGTAACTAAAGGGGACCTGGTGAGTCTACCAGTGTCTAGAGGTAGCCTGGTTGGTCTACCAGTAACTAGAGGGAACCTGGTGGGTCTACCAGCAACTAGAGGGAGCCTGTTGGGTCTAAAAGTAACCAGAAGGAGATTGATTGGTCCACCAGTAACTTAAGGGAGCCTTGTGGGTTTACCAGTAATTACAGAAGGTTTGGTGGGTCTACCAGTAACCAGTGGGAGCCTTTTGTGTCGAAAAGTAACTATAGGGAGCCGATGGGTCCACCAGTAACTAGAGGGAGCTTGGTGGGTCCACCAGTAACTAGAGGGAGCCCATGGCTGCCATGAGCAACTACTTCACAAAGGAATTCAAACATCAACGGACCGGTCCGGTGGGACCCCGTCTGGCAGACCTGCTGGACCAAGATGGGACTCGTCGGGTCCATCGCCTGATGCGGCAGTCCTCCTTCACCGGCGTGAATCAACCAACTCTCCCGCCTGCGGCTGGTCCATCGGTCCAGAAATGGACCTTGGGAGGTAATCAAGGCCTGCGGTCCACCCCTAGTGGCAATGGCCGCCCAGTTCTGTCATGCGTCACACGGGGCAGTTCTGTCATGCGTCACACGAGGCAGGTCTGTCATGTGTCACACGGGACAATTCTGTCATGCGTCACACGCGGCAGCTGGCGAGCGAGGCGAGCCCATCATGCACGGGCTGGTCCACCAATGACCAGCGGGCCACGACTGTAGCCCGGTTCGTACGGGGCCGTGTGTACCCGCTGCCCCCGACACACACGCACGCACACACACACAAAGACATGCACACACACACACACACACACACACACACACACACACACATGCCATGAACCGCCATGCATATAATTTCTTTTTTTTTTTTTTTTTTTTTGGAAGGTTTATTGTGCAGTAGCACAAAGCGGGCACCAGCCCGCCGGTGGGGAGTAGGGT
>JAYMFT010383957.1:0-18932 GCA_038088735.1 Panulirus argus
AGATATAGAGCAGAACAAACAAGTACTCAAAAAAGATAAAAAAAAGAAACAAATACAAAATTAAAAAAAGAAACAAATACAAAATCCATAGACCATTGGATTCATTTTAGATTCATTCTAAAATAGGACGAACTGTTGAAAAGTCAATAAATAGACATACATATATGTGTGTTTGTTTGTGTGTGTGTGTGTGTGTCAGACAGAATTACGTGATTGAAGGCATTGTATACATTTGACAGTGGACAGGCAGTCGGACAGATAACTAGATGGACAGTCATTTATACTGCCACTGACAGGTACCAATAGACGGAAGTTTCTGGACGGTTGGCGTAAGAGACGGGCCAATTGCTGTGTGTGTGTGTGTGTGTGTGTGTGTGTGTGTGTGTGTTGCGTTCCCGCCGTGTTCCTGTGCTCAGAGGAGGTGATGTTTTGGGTTCATTCCGTGGTCCTGCGTTCAGGGCAGATGATGTGTGTGGCGTTCCTGTCGTGTCCCTTTGTTCAGATTAGGTGATGGGTGTTGCATTCCTA
Organism: Panulirus argus; assembly: GCA_038088735.1. Taxonomy (NCBI): domain Eukaryota; kingdom Metazoa; phylum Arthropoda; class Malacostraca; order Decapoda; family Palinuridae; genus Panulirus; species Panulirus argus. The sequence goes on from JAYMFT010383957.1 coordinate 529, forward strand.
CCGTCTCCTGCGTTCAGAGCAGGTGATATCAGTACCTTCTAAAACTATCATTATTATTATTATTATTATTATTATTATTATTATTATTATTTTATCATTATTTTCATTACATTATTATTATTATTATTTTCATTATATTATTATTATTATTATTATTATTATTATTATTATTATTATTACTATTATCATTATTATTATTATTATTATTCCAAGGAAAACTCTACGGTCATACAAGACACTTGTTCTGCCGTCTCTACGTCAGTATTTTGCTTCTCTGTGTTTTATGAAGGAAGCCAACGAGAACTCTAAGGATTCCCGTTCTCTCTTTTCATGCACACACACACACACACACACACACACACACACACACACACACCGCCACTGACCCACGTTTTCTCTTTTTCCAAGCAGTACTACTAATAAGTATTCATTAACCTATTGATTATTATTATTATTATTATTATTATTATTATTATTATATTATTATTATTATTAAACTTCAGTTGGTTTCATATCAATACTGATCTCTTTCTCCGCTCGGCAAACTCTGTAAAAGACTACGGAAACAATAGCCGGGAAAGTTTAGCGCCGACTCCACATTTTCTAACGAAAACTGTAAAATGGATGAGAAACATGAGAAGTTACTTTAGGAAAACGGACTCAAGTTAGAGCCGTTTCTTCTCTGGGGGTTTAGAAGTGTCGTCTTTGTCTGGGGAAGGCGGTATCTGGGGAGGCCGTGTCTGGGGACACCGTACTGGGGGAGGCCGTTTTCTAAGGGGACCATAGTATCGGAGGAAGGCCGTGTCTGGGGAATGGCAGTATCTGGGGGGCCTTGTCTAAAGGACTATATTTGGGGGTAAACAGTGTCCGGGGAAGATGATGTGTCTGGGGTACGCCGATTCTAGGGACAAGCCACTTCTGGAGGAAGGTCCTGCTGATGGGAAACCGTATCTGGGGAAGGTTGTGTTGGAGGATAATGGTATGTCTGGGGGGGAAGCCGTGTTTGGGGAAGGCCGTGACACAGGCCAGCGAGCAGGCTCTGTCATGGGCCAAGCATAACATGTAATACCATTGACATTATGTATCATGTGATCTATTATGTAACAATGTGTAATATGTAGTGTCGTCGATTCCATGTAACCTCAGCAGATCTCCAATCCCTGTCATATGGGCTTGAAGACGTTTTGTTCGTCATCTCCATTCGTCTCTGGGGAATGGACTGAGGGGATAAAGGGTGTCATATGACCGCAGAGGGTGTCATATGACTAAAGCGTGCGTCGTATTACTACGGAGGGTGTTATATGACAACGGAAGGTGTCGTGTGATCACGAACGTTGTCATGTGTCCTCAGAGTGCGCCATACGGCAACGGAGAGTGTCATATGACCACGAACAGCGTGTCACACGACTACGCGGGTTGTCATAAGACTCTCTTAAGCACAGCAGTGGAAAAAGAAAGAAATAAGAGAAAATCTCCTTCATTATCACTTGCTATAGCGGTAGGGTACAAGCCTTAAGGTAAATAAAGAGATCAAGAAGACTTATGGCTCTGGAAAAATTGGGAATAATGTGCGAGCTTGAAGCATAGCCGGGCGGGCGAGTCCTGGCACACAAAAAAAAAACATGTATCGTCTTTGCTTCTGTGCCGTGCGAGGCACAGCGGGGTGGCAATCCAAAAGGTTTATAGATTTTTTTTTTTCCCCCAGGTCAGGAAACATTCTTTCTCCGTCAGTCATGCCTTCCAGGCACCTGAATCTGACGCGTACTATACCCAAACCGTTGTGTGTTTTTTTATATCCGTGTCTAGTATGTTAGTACACCCTTAAAGCGATGCACAGCTCACGTTTTTCTTTAGTTGCAGAAAATGTAAAGAAGAAAGAAAATGGAATCTGGAAAGCGCCTGGAGTCATGTTGACCTGGAGTCCACCACACACACACACACACAGGAATATGTCACTGAAATTACCCGGACAGCATTTTTATTTACGATTATCACAGCTTCTCTTGTTATTCCCTTACGTTCTTGTGATTGCTTGCCCGAGGCCGCTCCATGGGATCCAGGCTTCGGTCGGACAAGGCTAAGCGAGAACACTGCACCACTCCATCACGGCCTACCTGCCGGTAGTGAAGGTACTGGTGGCGGTAGTGAAGATATTGTATTCTATCTATCTCAAAGATGTTATGTACACACGATATGCAGACTGTTTACCACTATACCCCCGGAGAATCGAACCCCCATCCATCTCTGTGGCAGCCAGATACTTTCATATTATTCTTATATAATGGGATAGGGTGTTTGATTGTACTCTGGTACAGGGAAGGTATTGAATCCATTATTAAGTCCAGGTACCGAGAGAGGGTATTTTGGGGTTGGTACTCACCATACAGGCTTCCAGGCAGGATAAGGATGTTCTGACATATTTACAGTGGAGGAGGTAGAGTGGGGCGAATGATACAACTCTCTTGGAGAACTGGCGGGGGTCCAGTGCTGATGGTTCACTATCATGGAGGAAAAAATTCTGTTGACACAAAAGATCACAGATGGTTAAATCTGGTTACATTCAGACGCGTCTTTTTCCCCTCCATTTAAAGCACTGTTGTGCCCACCCTAGAGTGTTGTGTGAATGACCCCCCCCCCCAAGCCTTTTGACCTGACCCTGACTGACCAGGTCGAAAAGGCCTACGTCACCATACCCCTAGGGTCGCACCGTCGTCACTCAAGTGTCGTAACGTACCGTCGTGTTCAAGGGACGTGTCATTTTGCTTAAAGGGGTCGCGTTTGCTTGGTAGGAGCGAGAGTAGTAGGGACAAACGATTAATCCACAAGAGACGCTTCATGTCAACTACCTAAATAAACTTGGACTGTTTCCACTGGAGTGGGAGTTTAGTTTCCAGCTTAAATGAAAGAAAACGGGGGGGCAAAAATGGAAGTGCAATATTGCAATTGGTTGTGGCCGATGAGAGAAATGATTTGCATATTAATTTCCTGATTTAATTAATCAAGAATGCGTGATACTAATTTTGGGATGGGTTAATTGTTGAGGTCATAATGCCATGCTGATGCATTAATATACATGTATTGAATATATATATATATATATATATATATATATATATATATATATATATATATTCGCAGGGAAAGCGGCGGGAGGTAAAGAGGAAGGCGAAGACCTGACCTCGTTAGACTTCTGTTTTGCTGGTGACCCGAAATCATCATCGCAAAAAGAAAACGTTGAGACGTTAGGCACTTAAACAAAGCCTCTCGTACTCTGATATATTCCTAATGCTAATGTTCCCGCAGACGTTGGCAGTATGCTGGGAGCAGAACTTGGCCACAGACACCATGGCAGCACTGGGCCACAGACACCATAACAACACTTAGCCAAAGACGCCATAACAACGCGTGGCCACAGACACCATAACAACACGTGGCCACAAACACCATAACAACACGTGGCCACAGACACCATAACAACGCGTGGCCACAGACACCATAACAACACTTTGCCAAAGACACCATAACAACACGGGGGACACAGACACCATAACAACACTTTGCCAAAGACACCATAACAACACGGGGGACACAGACGCCATAACTCCACTGGGCGGCCACAGACGCCAAGCCAGACAGACAGGGAACTCACATGTGGCAAGGGAGGGCACAGACTCAAACACACACACACACACACACACACACACACACACACTCTTTTCTCTTTGAAATATCGACACGAGATGATGGTAAAGTTCTCCCAGCTTGTGGATGGAGAGGGACAAAGCTCGATTCGCGCGGAGAGGCAGTCTCCCCGGAGGCAGGAGATGCTTTCCCATCACAAAAGTTTGGACATTAGAAGACAACAAGGACGCCAAGGATCTCGCTGGGGGCGAATAGATCCCGGAACGTAGAGTAATGAAAACGTCAAGACAGCAAATGGGGGGAAAAGACATTTTGGCTTGCGCGACGGGAGGAAATCGAACCCTACAAAGAAGGTTCAAGAATACACACACACACGCGTTCACAAGGGACTACGCCAGGTTCACCAGTGGGAAATAAACTGGGTTTACCGATGGGAATAAACCGGGTTTACTGATGGGAATAATCCGGATTTACCAATGGAAATAAACTGGGTTTAACAGTGGGAATAAACCGGGTTCACCAATGGGAATAAACCGGGTTTACCGATGGGAATAAACCGGATTTACCAATGGAAATAAACCGGGTTTAACAGTGGGAATAAACCGGGTTCACCAATGGGAATAATCTGGGTTCACCAATGGAAATAAGCCGGATTTACCAATGGAAATAAACTGGGTTTAACAATGGGAGCAAACCGGGTTTACCAACGGGAGTAAACCGGGTTTACCAATGGAAATAAACCGGGTTTACCAGTGGAAATCAACTGGGTTTACCAATAGGAATCAACTGGGTTTACCAATGGGAATAAACCGGGTTTACCTCAACAACGGAAGGTATACCACTGTCCCCCCCCCCAAGTGGAATAAATTCTTTCCCCGGCAACAGGAGGTATAACAGTGGCGTTTTATTCGGGAAAAAAAAAATCGGCCATCACCAACAGATGATGTGTCATCTCTCACGGGGAATAAACTTGGGTCTTAGCAAGGGAAGGTGTTCGGCTGGTTCTTTCCAAGGGAATAAACTCGGGTCCTTAGCAACAGAAAGTCTAAAACTGATTTTTTTTTTCAAGGGAATAAATTCGGACCTCGGCAGTATAGGATATAACGCTAGGTTTACTCGGAAAACGAAAAAATAAAAAAGCTACGTCAATAGAAGGTGTTATACTAGTTTTTCCGAGAAAAACACGGCCTTCAACAACAGAAGACATTACACTAGCTTTACCAAGAGAATAAACTTGGCAACGAGCGGCAGAAAAAGAGAAATATATGTAATGACAGATGTAGAATCATAACCATGACAGATAGTGAGGCAGTAGTGATAGAGGGAGCGTCATGTAGCAACACCAAGCGGGAGAGACACGTAGTGAAGTGTGTTGCGAGACACCAAGTGATCCCGTTTTTAAGGTTTTGTCAGCATTTTAAGGAATTTTCGTAAAGGCAGGATTTTAGGTTAGGTCAGTTTCCGAATAATTCTTATCTTGGGTTTTTTATGTTAGATGTAATTTAAATTTTGACAAAAAACAGTTAACATCAACATGCTAAGGAGACACACACACATACACACACACACACTGATTCAGAGACACAGGGATTCGACATATCATTCCCATCCATTACCAGTAACGAGATATTGTGCCAATATATCGAACCACTTCGACTTAACCAAAGTCTCCCATCGGATTCTGGTACTTAAGGATGTCTGTTAAGCGAGTCAGACCTGTGTAAGCGAACGTCCGTCAAGCGAGTCAGACCCGTGTCAGCGAACGTCCGTCAAGCGAGTCAGACCTGTGTAAGCGAACGTCCGTCAAGCGAGTCAGACCCGTGTATGCGATTGTCCGTAGAGCGAGTCAGACCTGTGTAAGCGGATGTCCATTAAGCGAGTCAGACCCGTGTAAGCGAACGTCCGTCAAGCGAGTCAGACCTGTGTAAGCGATGGCCCTCCATCACTTAACCTCTCAATCCATTTCCTGTGGCACTTTTAAAGTTCCGCGGAGGTAGAACAAGTCCTGTGTTGGTAGCGTAAAGTGTACAGTAAGTATGCAAATTAATGCACATACTTATAGAAAGTATGTCAAAAACACTGACTCGGTTTTGTATACTGAAAATATCCTTTTGTGTGTGTTAGTATGGCAGTATTATAGTGTGTGTGAGATTGCTTACTAGTAACCAAATTGGGAAATTGTAATTTTTGGAGTTAAGTGGCAAAAGAAGCTTAGAAATTAATAAAAACGCCTCTCGTTTTATGACAAGCTTGCAAACAAGTATGAAAGGGGAATACTAGAGTCCTTTAGAGGCCAAAGGCATTTAAATGACGTTAAAAACCTTTCTTGATTTTTTCATAATCTGAGTTTTACATTTGTTTCATATTGTTCTGTTACTGTGCTCAAAACCTGAAAAAAAAGGAGATATAGATAAAAAAAGATGGATTTGATAAAAATCTTTATATGTGAGTCTAATAAATCTGGTTTTGGAAGCCATATTCTTCACAGAGGAAAAAAATGAATGCAGTTTTCTGGATTCTGTATTGAAAAGGTTCAAAGGCCACTGTAAGTATTGCACACACACCCACACACACAGAGAGCGATATTGCACTAGAATTGTGTGTAAGGATTTTCACCCATTCATTTTGTGCTGCAAATGAAATCTCTTTTCAAAATCCATATTTGATACAAAGCCCAGAGGTAAGGCATGGCTGGAAATCTATATTTAAGGTGGAGTCATGCAAGGTGAGTGGTTATGGCCACACGTGTCAGCCAGGAGGAGGTTGGCATCAAGGGAGAAATTGATGGTCGTTTAATTACAGAGAAAGAAAAGAGATCTGTGACTTTAGGATTGAATCAGCTAAGGGAATTGCTTTCAGATATTAACTGGATCAGATGATGCGCGAAATGGTTCAAGAAATACAGTTCAGCACGCCATTAAAAGAGGCACCAAACAGAAGAGAATGTGAGGGAGGGAATTGAGAGATGTAATGAATGAGAATGATAACGTAACCACAGAGAATGAAGGAATTCAGAATGAAACTCGTGAGAGGAAAGAAGATACGTCTAGCGGAAAGCATCACAGTAAAAATGTTAGAAGGGGTCTTCTCTTGATGACCCCGAGATACTGCAGCTGAAGAAAATGCCCACAGCAACAGGAAACTGTAACTCGAAATCAGGGTTCAGGAAACAGGAGCAGATACCGGGCCTGAACGACAGAAACAGAGGGTGTTGATTAATGCTGAGGAACAGAGATATGGAAACATTTAAAGAAAAGAAGATTGGAAATTGCTGAGAGAATCTGTGGAGAACAGTCAGAGATGTTATGTGGTTTATTCGTCGATGGAATATTTGAGGAAGTGCAGAATATTTAGGATCAGTGGATCCTGGCGCAAATGGAGGTTTTAGAGAGAGAGAGAGGAAAAAGTGAGAGAATGACTGAGTAAGTTATATTGCAGGGTCTGACAGGCGAGTGGGTAGTAACAAAACCATGAACAGTGAAACGAGTGTTTGATTTGACGTAGGTGCCTGATGATTCTTGGACTGGAAGAGGACCGTAGTCCAGTGGAAGAAGAAAGAGTGTAGAAGGAAGAATTACTGGCTAAAAGACCGCTGGAAGCTGTAGACATAATCCAGTGTAGTTTGTGAGATAAAGGATATAAAGAGAATTGGCAGATGCTCTGAAGAAATAATGGGGATGTTGACTGGATGCATGACGCTTGAGTTCCACTTACATGAGGTGCATGGCCAGTAAAGATTACCTTCTGTGTGGAGATTTGCACCTAAGAGTTCCCTTAAGCAGGGGAAGAATATAAATGTTCACATGGAGGGGCTTTATTAAGGGTATTGATCAGAGAAAAGAGCGAGAAGGAAATAAGGAAAGACAGTCGGAAGACGAAACACACACGACATCAGAAGAGGAGAGTGGGAGAAATTTTTTTCACCCCACCACTACCTCAGAGAGTCGAGGAAGGCTAAGTGATGCAAGTGGCCGATTGAGATTGATGTACACAGATGCCGATGGACTGGTGTATCAGCGAGAGTTCAAGGACCGAATGAAGGAAAACAAACCTGGTGCGTTTGGAGCATTGGAGAAAAGACTTAAAAAAGTAAAAACATCTGACTCAGTCTTTGCATGGGTATACATGAGGCAAGGCTGGAGAGAAGCATGCAAAGGAAGAGTGTGTTTAGCCCCCTTTTATAAGGTACTACATTTAGTTTCGGGAACTGGTGAATAGGTGGCCAATCCAATTACCACAGAATGGGAAGAGCAAGGAAATGATAACATTGTGTTGTTAATACCCTATAAATCCTCCATGGAATCTTAACGAACGTGAGAAAATGTAAAGAAATATCAAAAGAGAAACAGTGGTACAGGAAGCAGTGAGAAAAAGCTCTATCTCTAAAGAGAGTAAAAATTCAAGAAAATTGGGGGCTTTCTGTGGTAAAGAGATAGTATGGCAGAACGTAGATTCTTAGGGAAAGACACCAGTCATGGAGAGAGAGAATTTTTTCGGAAGCATATCCAGCCGTAGCGTATCGCTGGACTCCCTTATCAATCAGGGGAGGATTGTAGTTTACAGAGCAATCGGAAATCAGGGGTGAAGGGATACGGCGGAGGTGGACGCGGAGATATACGAAGAACTGAATGATAAAATCAATTGTGTTTTCACAGTGGAAGGCACTATAGCCTCAATATCAGTTAGAGGGAATGGCGGGGATCTCTCTTGAAAGGTGTTGGAATTCCTAGGAAAAGAAGGCGTAAACAGACCACTAAGGGGCTTTGACCCATATAAGACTCTCTCTTCTCACACACACACACACACACACACACACACACACACACACACACAGGCCTCCGTGGTATAGCAGTTAGCGTTACTGACCATAGGTTAGCACACAAGACCAGCCTCGGATCGGACCCCGAACGGGTTCGAATAATGGACGTGGCACTGGGCCCACACCCAACCCAGGTGTTCATCTTCCCCTCAGGGCTTGTCGATAGATGGGTAACTGGCTTAGGCAGGTATGTGTGTGTGTGTGTGTGTGTGTGAGAGAGAGAGAGAGAGAGAGAGAGAGAATACATTCAAAGAAGTAAAGACATGGTACATATATACCAGGTTAAGAAACAAAGGCAACAAGAGTATAAAACTCTCTCCCCGTAACACAGACATAGTGATTACAGATATTAATCACAGACCGAGAGAACGACATACGAGAGAGAATAATCAGATAATCACTTCAAGCTGAGTGAAGCTTAGGGGTCAATTTGCTGCTTAATATGCACAACATGACAGACTTTAGAGCGAGTGAAGCCAGGTGTCATAATACTTCACTAAAGGCAAATATGGGTTCACTCGATAAACCCCTTAAGATGCCACGCTTGATAAACCCTTAAGATGGTTTTTTTATAATGATGCTTCAGGGTTTATTAAGAGGGTTTTATTTTCCGTATTCCTGGGTGCATGATAAGGGTGGACTAGTTGGTACGTCATCATGGGCGGATCTCATATAGACTTTTCCCGTCGAAATGTCTTTATTGACATAATTACCAAGCTTAAAGGAATGTTACGTGGGCACAAGGGGTTAACGAGTCGACCAGGGGAGATGGTTGACAAGTTGGTGTGGTAGGTGGTTCGTATTGTACGAGGGTGTGGTGGGTGGTGGTCTTGTACGTGGGTGAGGTGAGTGGTGGTGGTGCTGTACGTGGGTGTGGTTGATAGTGGTGCTTTACGGGGGTGTGTTGGGTGATGGTGTTGTACGTGGGTGAAGTGGAGGATGGTGCTGTACATTGGTGTGAAAGGTAGGGGTGCTGTACGTGGGTGTGGTGAGTGGTGGTGGTGCTGTGCTGTACGTGGGTGTGGTGGGTGTTGGCGGTTCTGTACGTGGGTACGGTGGGTGTTGGTGATGCTGTACATGGGTGTGATGTTTGGTGTTGCTGTAGGTGGGTGTGGTGGATGGTAGTCCTGTACATGGGTGTGGTGAGTAGTGGTGCTGTAGGTGGGAAGTGAAGAACCACGTATCAACTTCCTACTAACGCACTACCGACCTAAACCACACACACCCTACCACCACTTACTCACCACTCACTCACCACTTACTCACAGTCTGGCCTCAGACACGCTATCCCAGTCTTCTGTTAAAAGGAAGGATCATTACCTTTCCCACTCGACTCAAGTTATCCTCGGCTGCGTCAGGACCTGTGTTAAAGATTTTTCAATTAAATTTACATTAACGAATGAAGAAGACAGTTTATGAGGTTATTCATGAGATTCCTAATAAAGCTGACTCCGGCAGTGAGTGAGTGAGTGATGAGAGTGAGGCGTCGGAGACTGGGAGGGGACGCTGTGGTCTCACTACTGCTGGACACTGCTCACAGACGCTGTGGACTCACTTCTGCTGGGCACTGCTCACAGACGTTGTGGACTCACTGCAGGTGGGCGCTGCTCATAGACGCTGTGGACTCACTGCAGCTGGGCGCTGCTCACAGACGCTGTGGACTCACTGCAGCTGGGCGCTGCTCACAGACGTTGTGGACTCACTACTGCTGGGCGCTGCCCACAGACACTGTGGACTCACTGCTGCTGGGCACTGCTCACAGACGTTGTGGACTCACTGCAGCTGGGCACTGCTCATAGACGCTGTGGACTCACTACTGCTGGGCGCTGCTCACAGACGCTGTGGACTCACTGATGAGCACTGCTCACAAAAGCGAACTACTCGAGTCGCTGGAGACTCCCCCCCCCCCCCCCCACGCGATTAGGAAGAAAGATATATTTTTCTTCCTAATCGGTTACTTTTTTGAGGGTTTGGGTGAGGAGTGGTGGTGGTGTGGTGCCGGGGGGGGGGGGGATACGCCATAAAAGTCCTGTCTCAAGTTTTGGACCAAACTAAAAACGAATAAAAATGTGTCGCGTGCGGACGGTAGCAATGACGAGCAGGTCATGCCGCCAGGCAGACGCGAGCGAGACAGTCGACTCCTTTACACACAACGGGTTGTATCGTCACGACCACTCACACCTGCCTCACGATTGGAGGAGGCTCCCTCACTCCTGTCCGAAGCCCTCGTATATACGAGGCCGCCTGACGCCGAAGACGGTGAGGAAAAAAAAAGAAAATGAGAAGGGGAACGATCTCGGGGACTTTTTCCCGAGTAGATGGAAAACGCCCGAATTTTTTCCTTGAAGCGAGCCAGGTTGCAGATGTTGGGAGGAAGGTGTGTGTGTGTGTGTTGTCTGAGGAAGGAAAGAAGGATGGGGGGAAAAAATGTAGAAATTTGCTTATAAGTTCATAGGGTAGAGGATGGCGGATATGCAGTTCAGTAAGGCAGGCGATGAGTGATCCATCTCATTAGCTTAGTTTGGATGAGGGAGGAGAGAAGGCGAGAGACCATGACGCGCGGAGGTACGCAAAATTGTTGTGGATACCTCTTCAACGCCCCTTCGTCAGGAGGACAGGTACTTCCCTACCGACACGGAGGGGGGTGTGATTTGATGGTTCCAGGCACCACTTCAACACCCGTAAGTCTGGAGGGCAGTGCCTCCCTGGGCGGGGCGAGTCAGTACTTCATTCACTATTCCGATGTTTCCCCTCGTCGTTGCCGTGAGACAATTTTTTTTTTCCAGCTCTTGAAACCTTTTGGAAGATGATACCTTCATAGTGTATTTACGAAAGGGCGCTGTTTCGCGCTGATTTTCTCACTTGAGTAAATTGTTTGAATGGTTCACTGTCTACCGCGGTCTCTTTGTGAGAGAATCTCTCTTTACCAGATGGGCTAACACACCCACCTTCGTGAATTCCTATGTTTTTGCAACTTTATGATTACTCGTAACTTGAAAAAAAGACCATGTAAATCTACTTACCTACCTTTAATCTCTGGCATATCTTCATTTTCGCGGTCTGTCCATCCAAGTTCTTCGTCTTTACTCAAGAAAACATTTATACCAGTTCTCCTTCAGGTTTCGGTGTTTTCTGGTCCGCGACAAACGGGGGTGTTTGCGTCCGATTCTTTCGCCCTCCGAAGGTGTTTGTCCTTTCTATATTGTCTCTTAATTCCCTTCATTAACTCCATCGGGAAGTTGATTTATACTTTTATCTTAATTGTGTCCGACATAGTAGGGCTAAGAAAAAAAAAAAAATGCCCTTATCATCGGCTGTCTCGAAGGAAAGGGATAGAATGAGACGATAAAAAGAGAGTGGAATTTAATCAGGGCTCAGCAGGTTTTTGCAGACCTGACTTAAGGGGAGAAAGCTTATGGGTAGAAGGAAAGACGAGAGGAGGAGGAGGAGGAGGAGGAGGGGAATTCCAGAAAAGGATGAAGGAAAGACAAAAGGAAGACGATAATTCCACGGTTAAGTCTTTTCCAGGAGAGGAGGAGGAGGTATCATAACGGTCAATCCTCGAGTGGTGGGTCTCCACATTTAAAATGAGATCCTTCGGATGCACCTTCTGAGAACGCCTCTTTCAGCACACCTCTGCTGTTTCCATCCATTGTGAATGATAGCTTTATGGGTCTCTTCTCCTCCCTGAAGTATTACCTATCACTGTTTACGAGTATACTGTCCATCCCTAAGGCAGTGTAACTCTATCCTCACTCACTTTGGAGTATCCTGTGTTGGGATATCCTGTGCCTTTATCCCCTTTAGATAAGAATTCTGTATCCTCTGCCCTAACCGTGTCACTTTTCTAAACTGACTACCACGGCCTAGCTATTTCTCATTAGCTATTTATATTTTATAACTGTTCAGATAACATCTGGTTGAATCCTATTACTCGGTGTGTTTCGGTCGTAAATCAACCATCTTTAACATTTCCCAGTCATCCATAATTGCTCTCTGTATATGACCTTTCTCCCTGTCATAATCAATCTTTCAAGTAACACACCTCTCTCGCTTATTTTCTAAGAGCTCATCCATAATGCCCTCTGTGGTAAAGAGAGAGAGAGTGAGAGAAAAGGTTGTAACTTTTCTGCCATGCCGTTCATTCGATGGTGTTCGGTACATTTTTCATTTCTGATTTCCTTTTCCCAGTTACGTCGGTCCCTTACGCTCAGCTTTAAGTCTGTGAACGCGTCTGTTTTTTTTTTTTCTTCTTCTTCTTCTTTTCGCTTCTCCTCCGTCACTCTTCTTTTCCGTCTTCTCCGGTCCTCAGACACCCTCTCACAGTAGGCTGGCAGGCAGACACAGACGAGGGAGGTGTATTTACCGTTACTTACCTCATGGGTATTGTGTGTGTGTGTGTGTGTGCGTGCGTGTCTCGAGACGCCTGCGCAGTGAGCCAGCAATTCGTTGGCTGTCGAGTCGGTCACTCAATCCAGATAGGTTGTTGCTGTCTACTCTCCCTGTGCTTGGCCCTCACTTGGAATACTGATCTATCTACCATCTATCCATCTGGCACACACGCAAACACACACACACACATATAGCGACAGCACGTAACTCCTACGACGCGTTCTACGTAACCCTAGACCCAGAATCGCGTCGTAGCTGCCCGTTATAAAGTGTCCAGTCTTATTATTTTTCCTTCTGTGTCAATAATGGCGTTTCTGCGCTTGCGTCAATATTCTGTTACTCGTCTTTCTTCGTAGAGAAGCAATCGGGTCCTCAGTCTCACTCAAAAAAATTCTTCTAAGCAACTGAATTTGCTCTTTGAGTCGGTCTGACAAATCGTACAGATAATCCGAAGTAAGAAATACAGATATATTTTTTTTCCATATTTCCTACATATCTTCCGGAAGCCTCCAGTCTGTGTTTTCTTCGTCTTCTTTTCATCTTGGGAAACCTTTGAGCGAGCGAGTTTCCTCTGTGCTCCGGCCGTGGACAGAGGTGCTGACCGCAGTAAAACATGTTCTCCCTTCCCTCTCTTTGATGTAAAGACGAACATCTACACAATTGGACATCGTGACGCCAACGCCAGATTCACTTGTGTCGGTAATTCTCCATTGTCACATATCCCCACCGTCCCAGAGACCTTTTTTACGTATTTCCCTGTGTATATTTGACACTCTTGCATGGACTTAGTATTATTTGCTGGGAGAAACAAGTCTCATTCGACTTAGGGAGAAAACGGTCAGAATTCTCTTGTTGTATCTCTTGTCCGTTTTCTGTTCCGACGATCGCGAGGAGAAAATCTTGCTATTTTTAAGAGCTCGTAATTCCTCCTCGTCTCCCTGTCGCTCGGGCACTAACCTGGGAACACTGTAGGGGAAATTCACACACACACACACACACACACACACACACACAGTACGAGGCCTTCCCTCCCTCCCTCCTCACACACGCCAAATTAATGAACCCTAAAGCCGACCTCGCTTTCAAATTCACAGTCGCTCTGCCAACAAATCTAATCAGGATTTTCAATTCATTGGTAGCCACACGTACCGCACCTTCCTCTGGGTGCCAGGAGCCTCCTCCACCCCCCCTAGTGTGTGTGTGTGTGTGTGTGTGTGTGTGTATTTTGTTATCATCCTCATCAGTATAATGATAATGATGATAACAGTGATAATGATAATGAGAATAATAGTCATAATAATGATACTAATAATAATGTTAATAATAAAAATATAAATTGTGATAATAGTAAAAATATAAATTATGATAATAATGATAATAGATAGGTAGTTTTAATAAGTTTAAAAATGTTAATTATGTCAATAATGATAATGTTGGTGATAATAATACTATAGACTCTACCCAACAGTAGACTATAAAAGGTTAATAATGTTAATTATGTTAATGATATCAATTATGTAATGATGGTGGTATCCGTACTAAAAACACTCTCTCCCAGTAGGCTATAAATACAAATACAAATACAAGCTGTTGTTCAGTACAGTCTAATGAATACTAATATCTTCACTACGCCTATGTAGGATGGACTGGACCTGCACTTGTGGTGGTTGTCTCCACCGGTTTGGCTGAATTCGAACTGAGATGTCCACTTTGGTTGGGAGGGAACCTGTTTCTGTGGTGGTCTGTATTAGCATAGTTGAGTTCGGTGTGGTTGTGGTGTGAGTTCGGTGTGGTTGTGGTGTGAGTTCGGTGTGGTTGTGGTGCCGAACTGCAACTTGGGGACGAGGGATCTTATGAGGTGGCGTCGTAGAGTGACGGTGGCGAGTGAGTGAGATTCAGCTGCTTCTTACCATCATACGTAGTATTTAATTGCGTTCGTTTATTCATGTAATCATTTTTTTTTCTTGTCATTTCTATCCTGGCGCTATCTCGTTAACGTAGGAAACGGCGGACAGGTATGGAAGAAAAGAAAAATATCTTTTGCATAAAGTCGTGCCATTCCTCGTAGTGAGGTTTCTTTCTCGCCTTCCTCTCAATTTTCTGAATGATGATTGACCCACGTCACTTCTCTTCAGTCTTCTGTTACGACTTCTTTTTATTTCGATGCTAATTCTCGCACTCTCTCGCCTTCCAACTACAGCGCTAGAGTTACCTTCTCGTGGTATCCATTGTTCTTACCAACATGACGCTGGTGTTGGTGCCAATTTGGCACCAGCGTTGGTACCAGCATGCCACCCGTGTTGGTACCAGCACAACTCGGAAGCTTCAGAGGAATCACGGGAGGACTTTTAGGGAATGCGGGAGAGCGACTGTTGCTCACGTCACACGGGGAGAAGTTTAATTTGTTGATTTGTTAAATTTCTGTGATGCAGATGATGTGATTAAAATGGACGGGACTGAAGACCAGTGGCATTGTCACGCACGACGCTTGAAATGTGTCTGTCTGCATGTCTGAATATATGTCTGTTTATGTGTCTGTCTGTCTGTCTATTTGTCTATCAATCTATATGTCTGTCTGTCTGTCTGTCTATCTCTCTGTCTGTCTGTCTGTCTGTCTATCTCTCTGTCTGTCTGTCTGTCTATCTCTCTGTCTATCTGTCTATTTATCTGTCTATCTGTATATATATATATATATATATATATATATATATATAAACACAGTTGCAACAGGACCCCAGCGCCTGCTTGGGGGAGGGGGAGGGTGCCACCTTTGGCCAGGCTGAAACACTGGGAGTACAAGTCTCCTCCAAAGACTTCTCACACCAAAGGAGACCACATTTCCCTGCTGCTGGAAGATAGCGCAGCCTTGGGCTACAGGATCCTTTGTAAAGATGGCCCGTGATCCAGCAGGACCTTTTCCTTTACTCTATCCTGTGGTAACTGTGTGTGTGTGTGTGTGTGTGTGTGTAGTCTGGCAAAAGAATATAGGCAGGGGAAATCAAAATGGTTAGACTTATTAACTGATCCAGATAAACTAGATGTCACATGAAGGGTTCAATTTCCATCCACAATTGAATACGATAATAATAACGGAGGAAGGAATGGGGATGGGGTGGAGGCAGGAGAAATGGGGAGACCACTGGAGAAGCCAAGTGATGGGGAGACCACTGGAGAAACTAAGTGATGGGGAGACTACTGGAGATGCCAAGTGATGGGGAGTATATTAAATATGAAAGGAGGAGTAATCACCCATAATGAAAAATGATGTTTGGCAAAGGCACTCAAGGGACGGATCTCCCCACCCAATGGGGAGCAGAATAAGGGATTTAGTCCGACCCAATCGGCACTAAACCCTCGACCCTAATGGCCTCTTGGACCTATCTATCTCCCCTTAAGAGGTCAGGTCATAGGAGCAAGTCCATTAATATTCGAGGGGTCGTCTCGAGGGTCGTTCTGTCGTGCTCATGGGGGCAATATACAGCAGAGAAGACCCGAGTTGAACCAGTCAATTGTTCCATGATTCAGAAAAGGGTTCATGGGAATAGAAGCTTCGTAACTTGGAATCATCATCACAGGCGAATGTCTGTGAAAGGATATTGAATGCAAGGTGAAGTACTCTAGTAGAAGAGGCTCTCTGGAAAAGCCAATTTGAATTCAGAAAGGGAGAAGGTACAACTAGATAGATTTAGTATCTGCACTAAATCTAAAGTTTCATGACGTTATTTCTTATCCTTTGTCGTAAATATAGAGTTTCATGACGTCGTTTCATATCCTTTGTCGTAAATCTAAAAGTTTCATGACGTCGTTTCATATCCTTTGTCGTAAATCTAAAGTTTCATGACGTCGTTTCATATCATTATCGTAAGTTTCACGACGTCGTTTCATATCCTTTTTCGTAAATCTAAAGTTTCATGACGTCGTTTCATATCCTTTTTCGTAAATCTAAAAGTTTCATGACATCGTTTCATACCCTTTTTCGTAAATCTAAAGTTTCATGACGTCGTTTCATATCCTTTGTCGTAAATCTAAAGTTTCATGACGTTTCATAGCCTTTTTCGTAAATCTAAAAGTTTCATGACATCGTTTCATATCCTTTTTCGTAAATCTAAAAGTTTCATGACGTCGTTTCATATCCTTTTTCTTAAATCTAAAGTTTCATGACATCGTTTCATACCCTTTTTCGTAAATCTAAAGTTTCATGGCGTCGTTTCATATCCTTTGTCGTGAATCTTCTCATCTCTGATTCTACCAGCGTCTCTAGGGGTCGGGCTTCCACCACCAGCAGCTGCCACCATCAACAACATCCATAATTTCCATTGTGTATGTGTGTGTGTGTCTCTCTCTCCCCTGCTATGGTTGATGGCCTTCGCCGAGAACAATGCCATCTAGTGGCGATATTCTCATTCTTTTGTTCCTCCCTCCTATAATTGTCGAAACTGCTCTCTTCAAGGGGGGGGGGGGGAAGTTCTCCAGACTGTCAAGTCTTATGATTTTCTCTTTAAGGGCTGATTTAAGTTTCGTAACCTTAATTCTTGCCTTTAGAAGCGTGTGATCAGAACTCACTGATTCTTAAGGAAATCGTTCTTTATTCTGATTTATCTGTACATTTATTTATTTGCTTATTATTGAGAACGGACTGACAGTCAGTGGGGCTGTGGGATCTGTCGCCGTCACCACAGTTCCAGTCAGTGGGTTGGGAGATTTAACAACAGACCCACGTAGTTCCTCACCTCTCAGCGGAAGACAGAGGAAAATCGATCATACATGCACGTGCATACCTCTGTCTTCGTGCCTTACGCTTATCTGCATGAGGCCCATTCATAGGACTTTGTACTTACAGGGAGATTATGATTTGCCAAGCCGCTCCCGTCAAATGAATTGCATTGCCATTTTTCGCCCAGTATTTTCCTGCTTGAGCTACACTAAAGATACGAATCACATTATCGCATCCTCGGCTCTCGGTGGCAACATGTCCACGCAGATATCCAGGCGTGAGGACAAATTTCTTTCTGTTTTACTCCATCGTAAGAAGCCCAGGAGCTTTTCACAAAATTCGGGTCTCTTCTTGCTCGGCTCTCCCACTCGCTGCGGTGCACACACCTGTCTGACGTGCAGCAGATCTTCGTCTCTTGCGCGTGTTTACATCGTCTCGCTTATAGATGTAAAGAGCAGTTAGTGTGGGCCCGGGAACCTAATACCATCAATCACGGTTCCAGTCAGTGGGCTGGGGAATCTAACACCATCACCCACGGTTCCAGTCAGCGAGCAAGGGGATCTATAACACCATCAGTCACGGTCCCAAGTCGCTAAACCTGTGGGATTCAGAAAACACCATCGCTACGCCTCCACTTTTGGACTCTAGAACACTAAACTCCCCGCATTAGCGCGTGTCTTCTCTCGACCCTTCCCAGATGAGCTGGAAACAGATGTCGGGGATGGTCAGCAGGTCCTCATCTTCTGTGTAGTTTCCCCAGACTCCCAAAGAATCCATATTTCTCCTCTTCGACATCATCATCACGTCTCCAGTTGGAGTGGTACTTTATGCAGTCTC
>JAYMFT010383967.1:0-20296 GCA_038088735.1 Panulirus argus
CTCAAGGGTGTGCCGTTGTGATAACTGCTTCTTTCCCAACACGTCGAAGCTTTGGAACTCTCTACCTTCTCATGTCTATCCCAATAACTATGACCTGGCTCATTTCAAGACACAGGTCTTTCACTTTCTCAAAAATTCGTAAACACTTTTCCTATCTTTTTTCCCCCTTTATCAATTCTCTATAGTTCAATTAGGGCCCGGCCTTAATGTGGACTTTTGTCCGTGACTGGAGCCTTCAACAGAAAAAAAGAAATAGAGAACGATGTTAGTGAGCAAGTATTACACTCTTCCAAACTTAGCTAAGATTTGTCGTACGAACATATCAATTAACAATCATTGTTCTCCTCACTCTCTCCTGATCTTTCCTTCAAATCAAAATTAGTAGTTAGGATAAAGACGGTCAGGATCAAATTTCAGCTGCTTAATATTGACAACGATAAGAAAGCCTACCAAACGCGTAACATGTGAACATATACAGTACTTTGTCGTGGTGTAATATGCTCAATGCTTGCTGACTGAGTGATTGATTAAGACGATTCTTGGGGAGCTTATTGCTTGTGTGCTTGCTGCAAGAAAAATAAGATAGGGCCGCTTAAAGTAATATTTCGGACAGCATAAAGTCCATATTAACGAGAGGTTTAGCTATAATGTTTAAACTCACACTGCATATGACATAATTACATCTAAACATGGAGTGACTTTACAATGATGTGGTGAGTGAGACTAATTTCCTCCTTCAGGCCACTTGGTAAGCAGGTCGAATCTTCAGGGTTGTCGTTAAACTGAAAGAAATAATAATTAAATATGCGGCATTTTAGGTATAATAATAGTAATGAACTGATGTCTGATGCCATGTAACAGCCCCTACAGGTTATCAAAACAGTTGTATTTAAGGACGTGGCAAGTCTATGGCATCGGAAATGCCTGTATTCTTCATATGCTGAAATATTACAATAATAAAATCTTTGCCAAGCAAATTCTGTCTCGGTTATTGAAAATGGCCCACGTTATACGGTACTAATCGCATGGTGAAATTCTACTTTGGAAATAAAGGAAAAGGCTAAGAATAGGACTGAGTGAAAATAACGCGTGAAACCTGCCAATTACATCATCTTATAATTAATGTAAGTAGCCAATCACACACAAACTGAGGTGTTTTCATACCTTCACTGCTTGAGGTGGAAAACTGCTTCTCTCCTGCTCACCAGGTCAACACAAACAAGACAAGACCAGCTAATAAAGCGCAACCAAATCATCGCCCTGCTACTAGGCATCTTTTTCCTTCGACGGCGGCAAAGTGGATCAGAAGTTACGAGGAAACTGGTGATCTAACACACCTTGGTAAGTTGAACATAATTTGAATGTATTTATCACTGTATATAGTGCTGTAATTCTGGTAAACAGTAAAACTACTATCTCCTACATTTCATCACGAGTTATAGGTTATGAGTTTCAATGCTTTTAATTTTGTCACAGAAAGGAGACCACGGCCACGGCTGACCAACCGCCAGGAAGACGAGGCCATACTACGTGCAGTGCAGGACAACCCCTTCAGCAACGCAGTCAGGATCCGCGAAGACCTGCAGGTGCCAGTGTCAGCGGAGACTATCCGGCGGCGCTTGCACGAGGGAGGAGTTCACTACGGGGTTCCTGCTGTGAAGGAGCGCCTGCCTCACCGACCAACACAGCGCGGGCCGCCTCGCCTTCGCTCGCCAGTATGTCGCAGAGGAAGCGGATTCTTTTTTTTACCAGCTGCAAACATAGCAAAATACACTTGTGGAGACTCACTAATGCTAAGTGAGCATAATCATAATTTACAGAATACTAGAATGCATGAGCACATACAACCTTCATACTGAAAATAGTATTAATATTTGTTTTACTTTCCTCAACAATCATAAGGATGAGCCTGGTCTGTTTCAATACTAAATGTGAACTAACGATGGAAGAGGATAGGGAATTTGACTGCTTTTCATTCATCTGATTTTTTGTTTTCGTTCATTCCATTCTGCAGGTGTAAAACGCCGCTGTAATAATTAAGAGAAGAGTATGTTCAAAGTCCTTCTTCATAGTATATCAATCTAAGTCAGGTTAATTGAAAAGGAAAATATTTCCTATTAGAAAAGTTTTATTTAAAGTTAACTAACAGCAGCTACTTAATAAAACCCTGAAACACTGCTATGAAACAAGACGTGCAACTATTACACCATCTTTATATCTGTGCAGATACGAGCGTAGTAACATCGAGGCGCGTAGTGCGCGAGTGACAGTGCACGTGAGTTGGTGGATCTCCCTGCATGGTATGGGAGACCTAACCAGGAGTGAGGGCAGGTTTACTGCTGTAAAATATATTAATATTTTGCAGGATTTTTTTTCTTCCCCTAACTCCAGGAGCGGAACTTCCCATTCCCCGCCGGCCCCATACTCTTTCTTCACGACCGCTGCTCTATCCACACGCTGCTCAGCAATGGTTTGCTGACAGAGTGGACCTGCAGTTGCTCGAGTGGCCAGGCAAGGAGTGAGATATGAACCCCACTGTAAACACATGGGCAAATATCGTAAACTGCTGGGGGCTAGAAAGGGAGCGGAAACCAGACGAACTTTTGTCCCACACTAGTCATCAGTGGGAACTGTTCAGGAACGGGCCTCACCTCGTCCGCAACCATGTCTCCTCTATGCCGGACAGATTAAGGGTTGAGCTTAAGAAGGAAGGTGGTTGGACTCGCTACTAAGAAAGTAAATGGGGAAAACATACTAAGTTGTATGAGTATCCTGCTGAACTTGCCTCTATTGAAATTCTTTAATCTTTACAGATGTTTCCGTGAGAAACATAATCCACGCCATGAGCAGACGAATTAAACAACCACACTGTCACATTTTAGCAGTCGTGATATAATAGTTTTTCTAAATTATTTTGTAGAAGCAAAACAAATCATCTCTGATGCCTCACTGAGTGACTGGGTTAGAGTGGACTGCCAGGGGCAAAGGCCGGTGCCAGCACTACAAAAAAACGATGTAGAGAAGACTGACTTCACGGGTGATACAACGCTCTTTTAGGAGTTTCATTTTAGCAATGCTGCCCTCGGCCTACTCCTTCCTGCATCAATTGTTTTTTCCTATCAAAATTTCATGATCCATAGAGAAATTGCTGTAATATTTCATTCTGGTAATGGCAGTACAGCACTAAAGATACTATTGTGTAAGGATAGATTTCGTAAATACATTATGTGAACTATTTAAAACAAAGGTTTCCACTCCATCCACCAATTGGTCATCAGTGGAGGGTTCGTCGAACGGTGTTAACAGCTAAGCTGGCAACTGTTTTTAAGCTATGCCTATTTAAACTCTATTCCAGGTGGGAATAATGTTGGTAGTCGTGTGGCGCCTCTCATAACCTCCTCCCCCTCCTCATCACCACCAATACTCCCAAAGCAGCCTTCCATTCCATTATGGCCTATATAGTCTTGAGACATAGAGCAGTAGATCGTGTGTTCTCTATACACCCCTACTTCCCTCAACTACTCAGAGGGCGCTGTTCCAACATGAGCTACAAATATTTGAGAATGAATATTTCAATCCTCCCTCTGCACTGCAGTTACTAATAAAATGGTTTTTGCCCAGCTTTCATTGTTTGCCAGTGGTAAAGAAAAAAAAATACGACTATGAAGGAAAAATCATTAAAATTGCTGAGCAATTACTGTTGACTGACTTGGAAAATCGACCGCTCTGGCCTTTCCTCATCAGATTTTTTTTTTTTTTTTAAATTGCTTGCTTTACGTTAGGCAAACTTTTTGGATGTTGTTGACCTTACTTTTAATTCACCTTAAGTATATCAAGAATAAACCTTATTACCGTGAATATGGAGACCCTATTTGACCCTCCTGTTTGATGCAACAGTATTTCATAATTATGGCTAACATATGTTCGCACTGTTGTGCGACGATGCACTTGCCTCGGGTGGGCCAAATACAGTATGATGGATTAGACGTCAACAGAACAACTGACCAAGCTTTCCACATTGTCTCCGAGGCGTAGGGTAGATTCCTATAAGAAAGATGAACTGTTATAACAAAGTGATTTAAAGTGATACGGTAAACTACACTTCCGGGTGAGTCAATTCTTGAAATATCTAATCTTATCAACTAACACAATATCACGGAGTGATTGACGACTTAACGGAAACGATTAATATCTTACTTTCTTGGATACTAAGGCCAATTGGAAAATCAATAAACACAAAGTTAGGGACGTTATTTAATACAAGTAGCTGAGCGTTAATCATCATGCAGGAAAGGGTGAGGTTCTAATGACATACGGGGTTTACTTTTCTTCAAGCCCTGACATTCTAGGAGATGCAGATTACAAAATATTACTTGTAGTTTTTTTTTTTTAAAGCTTGCCTTTCATGAGGATAATCAGCTGGTTTCATGACTGCTATTTATTCAGAAGGAACACCTGAATGGTTCAGTGTTAAAGCGCAAACGAAAACACCGCCACATTGAGAGACCCGAGCGGTCATCCATATCCTTCAATCAACCGAGCCCTAATAATGAGCTTGTAAATGACTGTATGGGAAGCTCATTAGGGGTATGAGGCACTGCAAGAGTTGTTGGACAAATGCAGAGAATGCAACAGTGATGAAATAACTACTGGAGTGCAGTGTCGGTGAGGTTGTTGCAGTGATGGTGGTCAGTGCGTAAACAGGCATATTCTAGCTGTCGTCGTTATGGATGATCAAGGCGAAGAGGACTACAATTACGAGGATTATTTACACTGTAAACAAGTTTCTTTTAGCTAAAGCCATCCTGTCGTAAAAAGAGCAACGCCCTTTCATTATCACTCTTCGAATAAGTAGTAGTATCTTTAATGTTTCCAAATTTAGAGAAAAAATACACGAACATGGCGAGAGACAGACAGACAGACAGACAGACAGACAGAGACAGGTGGAGGACGATTTTGATGTCGATGTGCCAAAGTATTTCTAAATTGTAGACAACAGCAAATTACGTAGTATAGTTAATACTTGTCACAATTCATTATTTGTTTTGCTCTCGTAATTATTACCTAAACCCTTCGTTTAGTACTAAGTTGCAGACATGTTATAATCGTAATCAAGAATCGTAATCACTGGAATCGATTCCATGTTTTTTGAGGAATCGTAATCGTAACCGATTCCTTTTGTCTCCAAAGCCAAAGTAATCGTAATCGATTCCACTGCAAAGGTAATCGTCACCATGATTACATTATGATTACTTGCCAACTGTGAAGCTCAAGTTTATGCTCTCCAAAGAAAATAGTAAATTTGCGGGAAGCTGAAAAATGCAATAGGCCTATACTAAAACTGTGAATGTGAATTAACTATAAAGATTATATAAAAAGTACCCAAGAAAAGTCTATCACGCAAGTGTTATGCTGTTAGCAGAGGACGGGAGAGCTGGGGACGAGAACGGATTACGTTCAATTGGGCCCGGCAGTTGGCCAACGGGATATTGTAGGTCTGAAAATACATTGTTTTGAGTACTAACTTTTACTTCTTATTATGCCTAATATTCATTGTCACATTCAGCCAAAGAAACATCTGCTTGGTCCTGTTTTTTTTTCCGATAATGTGATTTGTAATCGTAATCAATAACAAACCTTTGGAAACGTAATCTTAATCGATTTCAACGCTTTGTGGGTGGAATCGTAATCATCACAGTCTTTCTAAGTAATCGTAATCGTATTCGATTCCATGGCTAATGGAATCATAACAAGTCTGCCACGTTGTGTAATATCACCTCTGCCTCTGTTAACCCCCTGACCTCTTTGCCCCTCCCTTACCCCTACCATAAGTCACCCAACCCCCTCCGGCCCCTCTCGCCTCCCTCTCTCCCTTGTGAATGACGCGGATCAACGAGTCGACTTCTCCCGGGGTTCACACCTACCAGATTGTTAGGACTGGCAACAATAACTGTATCAGCCAGGACTGTGGGCAACTGTGCCTACACCACAAGGCCAACATGCCCACGGAGATCCACACACAAGTTACCTCCACCCCTGGCAAACAAGCCAACTCTCGCAGGTACGTACCTGGGACGCCTGGCTGTCATTAAGCAGCGAGAAACAAGCACCGTCTTTGCTAATGTCATGTACTGGTCTCCTTATGTGTTAATCACAGGAAGGCCTTTGGCCAAGGATGATACACAAGTCTGTAACGGTGACACGACAAGGACGACCACAATGTTGTCAAAAGCTGATGTTTGTTCACGTATGAAAAGAAAAAGGTAAATGCTTCGTCGAATTATATGTTCGGGTTGGCTCGTTCGAGTCTAGCAACATGGGTGTCATAAAATTGTATTACGAGGACAAGAAAGGGAACTGTTTACAAATTTCATCCACAATAAAGCTATCTAATTCGTATAGACCTTCACTAACATTAATATTATAATTCTTTGTGTATTTAATAACAGAAGACTCAATGATATTTCTCGTGGTAAAGAGTTTGTTACTAACTGATTTGGCATTACTCCAGTCAACACAAAAATCATACTTTCTAATATAATTAAACAAGGCATTTCATTCTTGTCCTGTTCTTATACTATATTTAAGTTGCTTATGTCTAATACAAAGATCCTTATCAGTCTGCCCAACATAAAACATACTATAATTTTTACATGGTACTCTATAAACATAGCACACAAAAGTTTCTGGCGACTTTGACTAAGATATTCTTTATAGTATTGTTGTTGCTGAAGGCTACATTTACATTAATGGATTTAAGCAACCTGGGAAGCAATGTATAATTATTACTAAAAGGGAGAACTGAAAGATTCTTGGTATCAAGGGGAGGTTTGAGTGTAACTCTATAAAATGATTTTTTTGTCAACTTAAGGGATTTATCGATGAAAGATCTAGGATACTTTAACTTAGATCCAACAGAATATATCTTCTCAAACTCATCAACAATACAACAATAAACTCTGGACTGCATATACGTAATGCCCGAAGGAACATAGACTGGAATGATGATAATCTAACTCTGTCATGTTGAACTGAGAATAATGGATATACGAACAAACGTTGATAGGTTTTCTGTACATGCTAAACTTAAACATGCTTCCATCCCTATGGATCATGCAATCTAAAAGTGGTAACATACCATTATTTTTAACTTCTACAGTAAAGTTGACAGAATGTTCTAAATTGTTAAGTAAAGGAAGAAATGTTTGTAAATTTCCATTTGTTGGCCAAACACAAAGAACATCATCTACATACCTAAACAATTTGCAATAGAGGGTAAGATATCCCTTAGTAATTTTAACAGTTTTAAAGAATCCCATGTAAATATTACTTAATACTGGTGAAAAGGATTACCCATCGCCATATCAAATTTCTGAGTATAATATTCTCCATTAAATTGAACTACACATTCTTTTATACACAATTTCATCAATTCAGTAAACGCAGAATTTGAAACAGATAAATCAGTATTACCCACGACATCAACCAAATATTCTAAGAGGTCACCAACTGGAACTTTTGTGAACAATGATGAAACATCAAAACTAACCAGTTTGAAATCAAAATCAACATGGATATCATTCAGCTTGTTAACTCGGTTTAAAGTATGTTGTATCATCAATTAAAAGATCATTCATCTTAGACAAACAATTATCTTTGTTCGTAATCACAACTGTGTTAGCCTTATCTGCTTTAGTAATATGTATATCATTATCTTTTTTCAAACTGTTAATAGCACTATAAACCTTTTTGGACAATCAGGAACCACTGGTTTTAACAAACTGGCATACATTAAACCTTTACAAATGTTAATTTCATTAGATGATTTACTGTACTTTCCTAAATTACAGAATGACCCTGTAATATCAACACAACTTCTTTGTTAGAGCACACAAAACTTAATCCATAGCCTAAGTTACACAAAGAATCCTTGTCCAGTTGTTTACTGGACAAATTCATCACAAAGGAAGGGTTTGTGTTCTTAGTCCAATCACTGTTTTCGATGAGATGGTCTAACATACACTTCCGTTTCCTTTGAAACCTATTCCGTTCACTTCTTAACCTGTTATAGCAGCAGTCCAACTCACTTTCCAGGCCCTCTCTCTAAAACGTATATATATATATATATATATATATATATATATATATATATATATATATATATATATATATATGGCAATTCAAGGCAGTGTGAGGAGTTAGACGAGGAACAGAAATTTCTCAGCAGCAGTTGTCAGCTATGGGAGGAACTTGGCGACCTTTGCCCAGCTGGGAAATACCCTGGATATTATGTTACAATCACCAGTACACTAAATACCTGGACGAAAATAAAATATCCTGCAGCCTTTAAGTATTATTATGACAGTCTTGGTACTAGATTCTTCTAGCTGCCATATACTATAGGTACTGTAGAGGTAACAGTGTCCCCTCAACCTCCGTAGGGCATAGACGTTCCAGCCTTTTCTGTCGACTTTACAGCGTGACGGGTTATTAGCAGTTCCTGCCGTGTTATACTCGGCACCGCGGCGGTTGGCCGCTTCATTCGGCCACCAGTACCCTTTTGCTATACTTGGACAGCTCTGTATAGCTTTGTGGACGAAGAAAGAGACGACTTTTGCTGCGTTGCCCTACTCTACCGAGTGTACAGGTCGTGAGTCTTAAAGGGAAGGGGCGCGCGGACCAGGCCTGGGATCAACCGCACTTTCATCTCTCCTCTAACATGTTGGTGAAGGAGTTACTCTACATTTCCCCGTGCGACCAACAGCAATGGCCTCATACGAGTAAAGCTATTCTCCTGTACCACGGAGATCACTACTGAGTGAACACGACGGAGGTGTCTCCCCTGAAGAAACAGAGGACACAGACAGAGACTTGGGCAACCACCACCAGATTCCGCCTGCAACCCCTAAGGTGGATGAGCTTTCCCCACCATTAAGGTCACACGATCAGCGCAAAACAATGAAAATGAATTTCCCACCAGGCACAGGCACAGAGACCAAATATCAATGGTTGTCACACGTGTGGCGTAGGTACCCACATACCAAATTTCACTTCGCAAACAACACTCAGAACTACGTCACCTTGAGAAATGATCAGCGATCAGTTGGAGAACTAACCGACAGTGTTACTGAAGGCATACAAATGCAGATACCTCCAAACTATGCCTAACCTAACAAGACTGCCATCATCATCCTGGGATTTGACAACTACCAAGACTCTGCAATCCTTCTTCAGAATGAAAACAGCAAGAATAATGAACGAATCAGAAGTAGTGAAGCAGTCATAGCAGACTGGATTGGCAGTCAGCGCCCCTCAAGGAAACTCACAGTCCCTGGCGCCTTCTGTTATCTCAGGGTGGATATCTATCTCCCTCCGAAACGACGGTGCTTCAGGTGTCAGAGATGGAATCACGTGGCCAACGTGTGCCGATCTCCAATCTCTTGGTGTGACACAAGTGCAGGGAAACCTGCCAGACAAATATGCAAGGAGAAACGTGACAATGGGGAGACCGATGAAGAAAAATGCATAAACTCTAAGCAGCCTGAAGTTAGGGCAATGGCATCGAGACTGCACCGAGAGGCCACCCCAACTCCAGCGACCTGATGAGCAACCACACCAAACACCCGCCTCTCCGTCTCCTTCCACCACGTCCGGCGCTTCCCGAGCTCCTCGAGTTCAACCCTCACAAAACATGGTAACTCCTGGCAGGCCATGGAACAGGGTAGTCTCCCCGAAGACACAAGAACCACTCGTTGTACATGGTAAACAGATTATTGACAACAGTGGTCTAGAAAATAATGAAGTGATTATTGAAATCCAAAGTAGTATTAAAGAAGAATCCAAAAGCAGAATGGAGAAATAATGAAAGCTATGGAAGTTCAACACAATTCTATGGAAGTACTTTATGAGAAAATGGTGATACGAGGGCAAGCATGCATGAATCTATCGATGTGCTGTTTGAGAAAGTCCAGTTGCTGAATGAAAAGGTTGATGCACACCAACAGGTGATAGGAACACCAGAACATGGTGTCGATAATGTGTTCAGATATATTGATGTACTTTGTGAGCAAGTACATGAGCTAAGTTAGAAAGTTACCACGCAGGAAAAACATATAATGCTCTTAGAACATGGAAGGGTAAACAACGGCGTATCACCGTCAGGTGCTTCACACTGTGACGATGAAAGTGAGATGAATGAAGCAGAAGTTGATAAGCTGCTAAAGAAAACAGCTCCCAAACTCCTTCATGGTAAAGGAATTAGAGATCTATTAAGTCGTTCTGCAGTTACTGGAAATATAAGAAACGTTGTGCTAAATGCATGAAAGACTTGAAACCATAAGGGAGATCCATGCAACTTTTAAGGAAAATGACTAACAGGAACATTGTTTAACAATACAGTGACATCACAATACTCAGTTGGAACATCGCCTCTATGAAAATAAGATATTCTGACCTCCATCACAGAGTTGTTACCGAGGACATTGGGGTCATATGTCTGCAAGAATGTCGAACGTCTCCTGGCAAACCCCCACGTAAATTACCCAATTACAATTGCTATAGTCATAGATCTACCAACACTCGTTTAATGTATGTAAAATAGTCACTACCTCTTGTACCAATATCCTCCCAAAAGCCCCACTGATTCCAGTACCACGGTATCAAGGTACACGTCGGCAATTCTACACTCAATGTACTAAATGCCTATGCGCCTGCTAATTTACCTAATTTTCTTCATACTGAACCTGCTGTCCTAATTGGAGACCTTAACGCTCGACATAAGGATTTGGGTGACCTCTTCGCTAACGCTAATGGCAGAAGTTTAATTTCACTCACTAATAATGGTCACGATGCATATCGCTAATCAACTTACCTGGTGTCAGACTAAAAAGAAAAAGCTTAATAGTGAAACAAGAACATCAAAACAGGTTCATAGATTATACCTCTGACTGGTATAAAGATTATTATGAACCCTCAGATGTATAAGCTATCAATGTCAATCTTGAAACTTCTATAAACAACTTCTTTACGCAAAGCGAGCTAACTTCAGAGAGTAGATAGAATGCCCCTCATAACGGGCCACATCAGTACTATAATGACCCCGAGCTAAAACGGCTCAATTTTTGTTAGGCGTATAGGTAAAGGTTATAGACAACTTCGAACACCCAAAATGTTAAAACTATTTCAAGCATCTCTTGCAGTAGCAAGGGAACGAGTGACCGAACTCAGACAGAATGAATGGGAACAGTGTGTCAGTGGACTAAATCAACACACCCC
Source organism: Panulirus argus (assembly GCA_038088735.1). NCBI lineage: Eukaryota > Metazoa > Arthropoda > Malacostraca > Decapoda > Palinuridae > Panulirus > Panulirus argus. The sequence goes on from JAYMFT010383967.1 coordinate 11,275, forward strand.
TTTAAGTCAAACCTGGAAGGGTATATTAACAAAATCATTGGAAAATGAAATAAACAAGTATATCATCCCAACCCGCTGCAGAAGGCTAACGAATTAATCACGAAATGGGCTCATACTTCTCGCTATAACATGCTGCCACCTGAGGCTAGGGATGTTTTGTACAAAAAATCCAAAGAAGAAGATCTTACCCAATTCATGCTAAGCGAGCAACATGACGAATGTGATGTGCCATTCACTGGGTCTGAACTTGATGTAGCTCTATCCAGGGGCAGGGGCACTGCCCCTGGGGAGGATGGTGTCATTTATAACAACATTAGACTTTTAAGATGTGTACTAGTAATCCATTATCAAAGCTGTTATAATATGAGTTGTGCCACGGGTCATTTACCCTCCTCATGGACCAACAGCCTAATTGTACCAATACCTAAACACAATGAACCTGATGAATTTCGCCCCATCTCCCTGACGAGTTGCCTGTGCAAACCTTTCAAGAGGATGGTGCTCAACAGACTACTACACAGAATCGAAGAGCATAGGTCACCTAATATTAATGGTTTCACACATGGCAAAAGTGTACACAACTGTATCACTACTCTCATAACAATTCATGGGGACAGAAGGCATAAGTACACCACTTGACCTAAAGGCTGCATTTGATATTGCCAACAGGCAAGTTATCCTATATGAGTCAGCAAAAACTGATATAGGTGGCCGGCTCCTGCACTGGATACTCGGCCCTTTCTCTTTAATAGAAAGTCAGCTGTGCCGTTTCAAGGATATAAAAGTGAAGTTAAAGACATACGACTTTGCATTCCTCAAGGTGGAGTACCTAGCCCCACTTTGTTATATGTACTTATCAATGCACTACTGAAATCGATTCCTCAGTGTCCCAGAAATATCACTGTTAGTTATGCTGATGACATTCTTGTACATACCAAAACATATTGTGAAATGCGAACTATTTCTAACTGCATACACATAGCCTGTGAAAGCCTTGGCTTCATTATATCTGCATATAAAATTAAGGTCTTCAATAAACGAATTGGTAACGGCAGGAGCGGACCATCTAAGTTGACAATTGGTGGAAACTCGATTGACTATGACTCCTCCTTTGAATATCTTGGTGTCTCAGTTCTGTGTGCTGCGGCTAGTGTGCAAAAACCAAATTGACAATGCACTTATAGACTCAGAGCTTTTAAAGTTGTTGCAGGGTACAACCCTAATTATGGTGCAAATATCAGAATTGTTAAAAGGATGTACTTAGCTTATATCAGGTCTCTAATACACAGAATACCACGCACCAGTTTTCGTCCTACACAACAGCAAAGGTATCAACAGACTTGAAAAAATGTAAAATGAAGCCTTAAGAATCATACTTGGTTACCCGAAGTCCACTAAAGTACTCAACATGCAGAAAGAACTTGGTATTCCCAGCATTGAAGACAGAATACTTTAAATCGATCTTATGATAGGACTGAAACTTCTGCATGGTGATCCAGATAGTGTTGTATCTAAAGAATTGTTAAACCATATATGCCATGGCACAAGTGAATCTAAATGGATCCAAATAACAGTCAACCACATGACAATGTTTGGAGTACATAATTTGTATAAAATTAGGAAGCAGCGGCATTTCCTGTCTCCTTGGAAGATAACTCCCTTTGACGTCACTACACCGACTTATCCATCCAAGAATCTAATCAATTATAATCTTCGCCTTCAACAGTCAAAACCAGTACTCTTGTCAGAAACTCCACGCTGAAAATAACATAGCGTAGTACATCGTATATACTGACGGCTCTCGCGACTCTGCCACTGAGAGGGAAGGCAGTGCTGCCATTGTGATTCAGCCCAATGGTAACAGACTAGAGAAAAATGTTAGAATAACAACTGAGCGTCTACTCTACAAACTGAACGTGTCGGCCATACTCATCGCTCTTGAGTTCGTAGAAATCTCTGTTATTGACAATTTAATTATCTCCGATTCTTTATCTTCACTACTTGCCCTAAACACTCTCAAATCAGAATGCACCATTCTGGTCTCTGAAGCCAGAGACAAATACTCAGACATTATTGCTCAAGGGATTCAACTCAAACTGTTATGGATTCCCTCTCATATAGGCCTCCATTATTGCTCCAGGGATTCAACTCAAACTGTTATGGATTCCCTCTCATATAGGCCTCCGTGAGCATGACAAAGCTGATGCTCTAGCCAAACTTGCACTTAGTAAAGGTGATGTTGAAAACAACATTGGGTTGTTCATCAGAAGCCTCAAAACTGTAATTAGAAAGGAAATAGCAAACCTCTCTCAAGCAAGTAGACGAGATCAGGTAGGTACAAGTAGAAACATTTTCCATCACAGTGAAATGTGTACAGTAAAACATGTATATGAAAAAAGTAATAAGATCAGCAGATTACACGATATTGTAACTGCTATACTAAGGCTAGGCTATAGGTACTACTTGCGCTTTGGCCTATCTGGAGATATTAATCGTGTAAATTGCAAAGTTTGTGGTCAAAGATTTGGACACAAACTAGAACACTATGTCTTAGAATGTGAATAAATAGAGCCGTTTAGGGATAGATCTAAACAAACCCTACAGGAAATGCCACAATACCTTAATGTTAATAACAAGATACCTGAAATTTTAATTTGTATTCAATTTTTGCATCTAGTCGGTAAAACGTATCATATGAAACTATGTAACGTATGTAATGTATGTAATATCAACCCACTGGGGTCTGACTAAGACCCTTTGTGACCTCTGTAATCCTTCTGCGCTACCGCTCACAGGATGAGCATGGGGTGCACAATAAATTTGCCGGGATTACCAGCACAGGTCAATCAAATGATGTAGAGGTATGTAAACCCTATGGATGTACTACACCTCAAGACGGACGGCTAACTGGTATTAACACCCGTAGAGAAGGGTCCACTTCTGCTAACACATTATCCTTATCTAACAAGTCACAATCTAACATGTCTAACGGTACTGGCGCATGTGAGCACTAACAGAGAAATGGCAATTGACGTTTAGGCCTTGTATGGCTACATCACTTAGACCTACACACCTGCAGGGGCTTAACTCGAACTTTCCCATAATGTTTAGCTTCCCTCACCGCCAGCGGTAATACTGCTGATGGTTCGTCTGTAAATGTCATCTGAACGTTTGTGTTCAGTTCATACGTCTTCACCTATATCAAATAACGTTGATATTGTCAAGGTATTTACTGGAATTATTGTTCCTTTGCCTGCAAATGTCTTCCTTTAAATCTAGATAATCGTTTGGGATGATCCTAGCTGTAATTTTTCGCGCAGGTGTTTCATTCCACCGTTCCCGACTTGATGTCATAATTTCTGTCCTTTCTATATCTTCCCAAAGTAGCTTGGCTTCGGATCATCGTCTCCTCTTCCATACAGTCATCCTATTATCCTTGTCCTAACAACATTCAATAAAGCTTTCACTTCTATCGGTACACAACTCGCTACACCTTCGCTTCAGATTTAGCAGGCTCTACTACACCTACATTTGATACCCACACGGAATTCAAGATCCATTTCCATCTAGACTAGGAATCTAATTGTTCCCTTCTTATACTGTCTTATCCTTGGGAGCTGTTTCTTATTACGCACTCTATCACACACACAAGAATCCAGCTCACTCCCTCCAGTCGTCTTGATTGGACAGTCACTCCCTCTAAACAAAACACCAGTCCTTCCAGGTGTCAGCACACGACATTCACGCCCCACACCACTAACATCAACACGAAAGCAACACAAACACTAAATGCCCCCAGAACGCTAACTGGCATCGGATCTGGTCATTCATCTCTCAACATTCTAGAAATACAGTTCATCTGCTCCACTCTAAACTATGCCTCACCTGCCTGGTCTTCCAGCCTCTCCAAAGCAAATGTAACAAAGCTTGCAAACCACACAAAAAGTGCACTCAGAACGATCACTGGCTGCTTAGAAACCACAAACACTCAACACCTTCACAATGAAACAGAGGTCCTCACAGTAAAGTCCCACCTCAACATGAGCAGCACTGGACCCCTCCCACTCTAAACACTCTATAGCTTACCACCATTCCCTGAGGAGGAAATGAAAAGCTTGCACCTGCACCACACTTCGCTAAGCTCTACTCGCAGATCCCTTCTCTCTCTCTCTCTCTCTCTCTCTCTCTCTCTCTCTCTCTCTCTCTCTCTCTCTCCCCCCAACATACAGAACGCTGACAAAACACAAAAACGCTAGACAACCGACCTCCCAACTCAGTCGTAAACTCCAACACTCCGGACACAATAAACCCATCAGAGGCCACGTTCCTCACACACGTCACGCTCCCCCGGTTATGCTCCGAACATCACCCGTTACTCCACCTTTTCAACACACCCTAAGACCCTAAGACCCTTCATGCCCGCGATGCAACTACCATAAAGAAGACACCGAGCGCCTGCTACTTAACTGCCCTGCATTCTCACCACACAGACACAGACATACATACATACACACACACACACACACACACACACACACACACACACAGAGTGGCCCCGACCGGCGGATGTAGTTAGCTTCCAGAGTGCTGCAGGAGCCTCATAAGGACAGAAGGGACTCCTAGGGCAGATAGGTAAGGTAAGGCACACTTACTTTTTCTAACGTGACGTAGTTATGCAGTGAGAACTGTAAACGTGTTAACTTTCTGTTGCCGAAAAATTCTAAAAACCTCTTCACAAGTCAAGATGCCTTTATTGATATTTTCCAGATCATCCGTTTATGATGCAAAGTCCATATACCTAACAATACACACACACACAAAACCTTGCCCTAAACTGGATGCTACGGTCTCTACCTGGATCTGGAAGTTGCTGTCTTTCCCTGGATCTGGAAGCTGTTGTCTCTCTGAAAATCATTATACCTGGAGCTGGGACTTTGATCATAACTAATTACCAAGTTTATTTGGCGGTAATGAGAGTTGGTTGGTGTGCGTAAGAGACATGCCTCACGTGGGTTTAAAGTTTTCGTATTTATCGGCAGAGGGTTTGGCGAGGGGTGCCAGTTCTCTCCTCAATGGAGATCAACGTAAAGAAGCGACTCCTTCAACCGTGTCTTACAACGCCACACGTATCGTAATGAGAAACATATTAACCAGTTTTACTTCTGGAAAGACTGAGATAATATTTTCCCATGCGTTCAGGTTCCTCTGTACGTACTGCGTAGGTTGGTAGGAAGGTCCAGCGCTGTCCAGCCAGCTCGGGTATCTTCGCGTCAATGCAGAATTCATGGTGTGTGTGTGTGTGTGTGTGTGTGATATCCTGCTGTATCCTCACTACTACAAAACAACAGAGTTCATAATGTCTGTAGAGGAGGTTCTGCTTGACCAAAAAACAGTGGAGCATGAATTTCAGTTCCGTCACTGTTTACCACCCCGCATGCTATGGCCTCGGCAGGGTACTGTATGGTCACGTATGGTTACGTAAGCCAGAGAGGCTCGCAGGCATGCGATAAGCCTGGCTACGGGAGCAGGACGCCCTCAATCACGTTCGTGGAAGGTAAGCTGTCACAGGTCATGAAATTCGTGACCTGGAGGCTTGAAATCGCCAGTACAAGACACTCTGTCATGAAGTAGTGTAACGACTGAGTTTTGGCTGCTCTGGGAGCACAATCTAAAACCTGGATCCCACGCTAATCTTAACGTTTAAAGTATCTCGCTGTCTAATTCCGGTCTTGTGTTTACCACGCGAGTGTGTGTGTGTGTGTGTGTGTAGAGGCATCAGTCTCTTTCATAATACTTGATGTTCGAACCACCTGATCCATCTGCGTCTCTAACCAGAGATAAATCTTTGAAGTTATTACAAGGGAAAATGTCATTTGTTCTCCTTGGGTTGAGATCCACCTCAACCCAAGCCTGTCGGACCATTTCGTCATTATGAGCCTGGCAATTTGACCTCTGTGTGTGAAGGAAAATCCAAAGGAACTTATATATATGCCAAGGCCTCACGGACGTACTCAATAACCTCTGTATGAGTTCGACGAAGTCGACGGAGCTGATAGCTGTTTGGGAATCAGATATCTTATGACCGTTACTGTACTGTTAACAAGATGCATCTTCTGCCTGACCTGCATTACTGTACAGCTGCGTATCCCCTATAGGATAAGTAGACGTGATCTTTCTTTTCTACAAAACGTTGAACACAGACGTCCCATGAGAACACGAAAAAATACCAAAATGATTTCTCCAATATAATTCTATTACAAAAGGCATATTTCATGTTTTCTGCGGACGATGAATATATCAGCAATCTAGCATTACTTCATCGCATTACTTCATCATGTACCTGTTAGTGCAATACTGGACCAGAAAAGCCAGTTGGTTTCGCCTGAGCTGTCAAAACTAAAACGAAAATGAGGCTGCGAATGTAGTCTCTTTATACTTAATTAACAGGATAAATAGTGATAAACTTTTGATATGAACGACTTAAGTATGTAATAAAAGTTTTATCTTTATATGATTTCATCAAAGAATTGTCACTTTGCCGTGCAGGATAGTATGTACGTCTTCCATTTCAGCAGTACCCAGCCTCCTTAACAACTAACTCTGCTGTTTCATATTCCAACCCTGTTTGTTTCTCTTGACCAGAATGATCAACGGCAAATCCAGACATAACTATGACCGAGGCCAAGTGACGGCGAAGTAGCTCACAAAATGGTAAAGAAAACCTTTAGTTGTCCAGAGGACTAGTTTTCCGTCGGGCAAACATGACATCCGGGGTATTTCCCAGCTGGCTAGAGGTCGCCCAAGCCGCTACTTGCACTACACCGGCCGTCATCTGTCACCGCTCGAGGCCTTTGCTCCTCGTTAAAACACCTCATACTGCTTTGAACTTTCCTCTAAATCTAATAACGAATCGAAAAGTATATTTCCTTCGACGCAACTGGCAGGTTTTGCATGACTGGTCGATAATTCTTTGTTGTCTCGAAAAACACTTCTTCATCTGTTAGTTTTTTGTGCAATAAACCTTGGACGACTTTTTTTCCCCAATCCTACCAAAGAGTCCAATGAATACAGAATGAACAAAGAGAATTGAGGCGCCTGTCTTGTTTAAGGATATCGGCGACTCAGTATGAGATGGTGAGCGCTTACGTGGTGAGCCTGAGGGCAAGAAGGAAGGAAGAATGCCCTTGTGAGCAGCGCGCAGCCCTGGAGGGGAACTAACGGCCGCCGTTACCTCTGACTTCCTGCAGCAGGGGATACGTGGCCCTCAACGACAAGATGGTTGCTCTAGGACGAGACCAGGGAAAGATTTAGCGTTACCGGACTCAGCAAGACATGTCACCTTCGGCTAGGTTGTATTCTTGGAGTACAATCTCATCAATTCTTGGAGTACAATCTCATCAAAGAACTTCTCACTCCAAAAGAGTCCGTCCTTTCCCCGCTGTTGACTGTAACGCAGCCTGAAGCTGCAGGAGCCCCAGAAGTATAGGTCCTCGGGTTTATATAACAATAACAAGATAGTAAAGCATCTCGATCTATATAAAAAGGTGCATGAAACTGCTGGTATTTCTCCATAAATACTCCTGGAGTGTGAAGAACTCTTGACAGATCACTTGAGGTGTTTAATAAAGACAGTGGGTGATGCATTAATGCCACATACGTACAGGAGAGCAAACGTCGTAACTATCCCTTAAGAAGGTAAGCAGGGAAATGCACCGTACTGCACACCAGTATTTCCGAGAAGAGCAGTCTGCAAAACGCTTGGAAACATTATCAGAAACCATCTTGATCCTTAACTGCAAAGGACAGATTTCCTAGAAAAGGGTTCATGAAATATTTGTCATAATAAAACGAATCCATTATACTTACTGGGTACAGTAAGCGTTCTTCTACATGTAGGGTGGATGGATGGGCTGCCAGATGATATGCAAGTAAAGAAAGAAAATACCTTCAGGGAATCATAAAGCAGAACTTCCTAAATGGCTCGTAAGCTATCTGAGCGGAGAACAACGCATGAAGCAAGTTTGAGGTACCTACACAAGCTGGGTTGGAACAACCAAGCAGTGGAGTTGCAAAGAGTCAAGCTTGGCCTCGGAGCCGGTCTTATTCTCGATCTGTGTAAACGACTGGTCTGAAACACCTGATCCAGTGAATGATTATGCACATGACGCTGAGGTCATGAAAGAGCTGAGGAGTGGCCAAGGCTAAAACGACTTACAGAGATAATTGGTCAGTTACGTGGCTGGTAAACAGCTACACGACAAGATGCAAAGTAAGAATGAGGTGTGAGGAAAATAAATAATAGAATTGTCTTCAGAAACGTGTGCAGAGTAAAGTTGAGCAAACTATTCATACGGTTACCCAGACTGGAAAAAAAATGTAGATCTAATAATCAAAGTACAAGGAAGGCGACAAAGGTTCCATCTCGAGTTAAAGTTAGCGGGTGTGTGTGTGTGTGTGAGAGAGAGAGAGAGGCGTCGGTGTTTTTGCAGACAGCTTAAAATGCAGAAACACGGGGGTGACTTGGTTGCAACTTTCGAGTTCCACAATCGATTTGACAGTGTCCGTATGCAGCAGTTCCTAGAAATGCGGCTAAAGGAAAGGAATCGACCAGAGACCGTGGCAAGAACCTAAGACTGAGATAAATTAAAAAGCTGTGAAGCAATACTGATACCGTACAGTGAGTGAAATAAACTGAGAAACGAAGTTATGACTGAAACATTGTACGTCAGGTTAAAGGGAAAAAAAAATCATGGTAAGTAGAGTTACGATACTGAACCCCATTAGCGAAAACCATTTTCATACTGAAAAAAAAAAAAAAGTACGATAATCACAAGGTAGCGATTAGCGTTCCTGACCGTGACGCATTCACGAGCCACCAAGGGTCGAGCGCACAGGTTCGAATCCTGGATGCGGCAGTCAACCCAGCTGCTCTTCCACACCGAGGGGTTGGTCGATAGAATGGATACCTGGCTCTGGCTAGAGTATATATACATGTATGTATGTATGTATATCTATATATATA
>JAYMFT010383978.1:0-20296 GCA_038088735.1 Panulirus argus
TATATATATATATATATATATATATCAAAGGGGAGAGACTACGCACACCAGTCACTTCACTCGATCTAACAAATATTCAAACAATAAATTCATGGCACACAATTTTACATAAATAATAAAATTATCGCATTGGATACAACAATAATGTTTAGTGATAATTTACAGCTGTAAAACAAAATTATTTTCTCAGGAACATGATATAACCAAGGAAAGACTTGCCTTAACTACAGACATATAAAAGAGATATATAACACGGAGGAGGACGTGAGATTTAGAGGTTGGAAGAGTGTGTGAGGGTTTAGGGAGGGGACAGCACCAGCACCGGGGGGACTACGGAGCGTCATTACACCAGAGACGTTTCCTCTGCCGAAGGGAAACCAAATGACTTAACCCCACCGATTTTATTCAGGTTCATCAGGTTTCAGGAATGGTGACATTACTCAAAGTTCATCCATCGCCAGTCTTCGATCAGCTATATGAAGATACATAACCCCTGCAGGAAGCCTTCGCGTTGATCATATGGTACTGATCTTCATGATGCATCCTTACTGCTAGAGCGTTTAAACGTTTGTCCTCGCCTGTTGTGTCAGGGCTGTAGATCAGAGAGACGCCAGCAGATTTTAGCACCACCTTGCCGGCATGAACCTTATGCATTCGATCTTACATCGTGAATTGTAGAGCGAAAAATATAATTTTACTTTTATGATCTTTGGCGATCAATATGAATCATTTTCATTTCATTGACACAGACTACGAAAATGACGTCAACACCCGGGACATCTGCCTGTCCATTGGTAGAGGCTTCAGCCTGTTACTATGGGCGATCAGCCGAAAGCATCGGGAATGTTTGCTTCTCCGTTCGGTAGAAGCACTGATCAGATGGGCGTAATGGAACCATACTTGTTGGCGTCACCTCCATGACCAGCCGCACGTACTGCTGCTCACCGGTAGCTTAGTCGTCTACAATTGTTCTTCCTGATACGTCGTTTGCAGCCTACTGGCGAGTGCTGGTCCTCTCCCGCACCAACAGCGAGCAGCGCCTCGGCAAGAGGTGCGCCGCTTCCTTGAACTAATATATAGTAAAACACTAACAATCAAAGTTTGGAGGCGTACGTCTACTACAAATAACTTTGCGTTCGGAAAACATATAAAGGTGGGACAAATATGCTATGTATACAAGTCATTGGCATACGGACAATTGAAGAAGTACATACGTACATGTACTAAAGTCGAGAAGGGTGGGGTGTCCTGCCCAAGATAACAATGTGCTAGTAGTACATGTACAAGAGAAGAATGCAAACACAGGCGTGTTTGCATATGACAGAAATTCAGTAGAATTCCACATTACTCAATATATAATTATGTACACGTTATATAAACAATTACATATAGGGAAAAGCGGAGTCGGCGAAGCTCTTTGGTCATCCGGGGTGTAGGCGCGAGCCTGTTTTAAGAATACAAGTATACGATCACGTGTGAGTTTATGTCGTCGTCCCGTTCTTAGAGCCCAAAGACTGTTACCTACACAAATGTAATCCAGTGGCAAGAACCTAAACGATGAATTAATGTTCAAGAAACATATTGTGACTAAATAGATTAACATTAGATTCACACATACGTGTCCTGCCACACTTGTAAACAAGAAAACTAATGTACAGTAGAACTCACAAGGCGCACTTTTGTCTCAGGGTTGCACACTACCACCCCAAAGTTCAAATTAAAGCCAGATTATAAGCCGAAATTTATCCTTAAATTACTACATCTAAATACTATATCACCCTTTTGTAACGTGGACCAGACCCCACATATATCAGATCTAATATGATAAGAATATAGAAGGTTCTTTGTTTCTGGAATACAAAGTCCCTTAAACCTCTTGAGGTCATTCCAGGCGACCATAGCAAGATCACTTTCTTTTGTCGACCAAATGTTATTTTTGCATTTCACCTGTGGCTGCGCACTGTTCACACCAGTGGCTGCTGCTGCTGCTCCTGCTCTTATTAGCCGTCGCTGTAGGACTTGCTTGTTGACACACTTTTGAGCCACTCCGTGCTGTCCCGTCGTTGCCTCAGAATGCGGCCCTGACAGTCAGACGACATACGTATACTATGCACCTTGGAGTGTCACGTCCATTGTGATTGCGGTTTTCTTTAATGCCGCCAATAATTTACGAGTATTTACTTTATAACCTCGCTAATACTAAGATTAACCAGTGGTAGTTCCAGTCATATTTACAATACTACCATTTTGTACAGTAGGTTAACTAAACCTTTCAAGAGGTCGCATTTCTAGCACCATTTCTCATTTGATGTGTATACTGCTTGGTTTCCCACTCATTTTCTCTGCGTAGACTTTATCTAACATGCCTTATCAATATAAACTTTATATAATTAACATATGACACTTTCACCAGATTTTGTATCTATATATTATCTAAAATTTTGATGCCAGAAAAACGGCCACGTTGTCTACCGTCCATCCTGTGCAATCTAAGACTGACGACCCCAGTCCTGAGGAGGCGAGTGACTCTTGACTCCCTGTCTATCTGGCAGTGGAGTTGATGGTGGCTGCCATAGAGGACGCCGCCAACTTCTCGTGCAGTGATCTCGTTAAACTTTCGATCTTGCTGGACTCGGATGGCTTTCTGGAGCTGAGGCCGAGCCCCGTGAGACCGCTGGTTATCCTGGACTCGGACTGTTGGCGAATAAGTGACGGGTTGGGTATCTGACGGACGCTGGTGTTGGTCGCCCGGATGCTCTGGCTGGAGCTGGATGACGTCCTGGACGATGACACAGAACTGGTGAGGCTTGTCGTCCCGTTGGAACTCGCGCTGACTTTGAAACCCGGGTTGATGATGTTAGAAGTCTTGGTTGCTGTGGTGGAGCTGCTGTTGCCACCGCTGGACACTGTAGTAATGCCGCTGGTGGTTGTGGTGGTGGTGGTGGTAGTGGTGGCGGTGGCGGTAGTTGTGCTCGATTTGAAATTATTGTTTTGTTTCAGTTTCTGTTGCTGGTGTTGCCGTCGAACGAATTCTGCTAATTTTTGGTTGGTTATTTGAAAGACTGGATCTCCAGTTCTCTCTGTATGGTCAGTGTCTGGCTTAGCGCTTGACGGGGAAGTCGTGCCGTTGGTTTTGGAACTCACGGATACCGACGGTATTTTTAGGGAGGTGGTGAGTGCAGACTTGGGAATTGTGGTTCTTAAACTGCCATGGTTATTACTGTTGCTTTTGGTGCTAATGGTATTACTTGTTGATTTGTGACTGTTGTGAGACTTTGTGTTGAAATGTTTGTTATAGGAGTTGCCGTTGACCGCCTTGGAGCTGTGGTGACTCTTACTGACAGGTTTTGAGCACACGTTCTTATTGGCCTTTCCGTCCGGTGCTGCCGTGATGGGGCTAATAGTCAGTGTATCTCCAGACCCATTTACGAAACTTAGAGATTCGCTCACTTTTAGATTTTTGAGTACTTTTGCTTGTGCTTGTGCTCTTGCTTGCGCCTCAGCTTTAGCTTTGGCTTCAGCTTGTGCTTGCGCCTGAGCTTGCGCCTGGGCCTGCGCCTGGGCATGGGCCATGGCCAGCTGCAGCTGCACTGCTGCTTGGGACAGAGTCATGAGACCACTAAAAGCAACCGCTTGTGGGGTAACAGGAGTGGGAACCAGAGGGGAGTGAGCCCAGTCCAGAGGCATTGGAGGTCTGGTGATGGGAGCGACGGTGGGTGCCGTTTGAGCAGTTGGCGTGGGTGAGCTGGTAGTAGTGGAGGATTGCTGTTTGAGCTTCTTTGACTTTTTACTCTGAGTAATGGAGAGAATAGTTTGCGTCCCTTGTCCACGCGCTGAACGGTTCTCCGATTTGTCCTGTGATGAGCCTGAGGGTGGGGATTCGAGGCTTTCGCGCTGAGTTCGTGCTTCTCTAACACTGCGAGCATGACGTGAGAGGTCCAACGCACCCACCTCATCCCGCTCTTCTTCAAGTTCTCCACCGTCGTCTTCCTCCTCTTCATTATCGGTGAAAACGTAGCAGTCTTTGCGGAAGATCTTCTTATCGCCTTTATATCCCTGACTAAGGTTTATGGGCCCCTCATCAGTCTGAACCTGCTTACTCGTCAGGGTCCGTTCGGTGTTCTCCTCTTGTTCTAGTTCTGTAGACTCTGTACTAACATTTAGGTCAGTTTCCTTGTCGTCGCTGTCAAGTGGCTCACTTGCACTCGTCTCCGTCACGTCTATGGCACTATCTTCCTGCTCGTCTTCCGCGCAGTTCTTCCCTGTCTCCGTCTCCCTTTCAACGCCACCGACGTCTCCACAGTTCTCGCCCTCCGGAGCAACGTCAGCATTCCCTTCGGTCTCGCCCTCTGGTTCTCTGTCCGGTTCACCATCCTGCTCTCCATCGATCTCTGGTTCTGTCTCGTGACTCGTATCGACTTCAAGTGGTGTTTCGGAATCATGATCAACAATAAGGTCATTGGATTCTTTTGAAGCATCAAAATCCTCAGCAGTTTCCATTTGCTGGTCGTCGTCTTCCTCTTTCACATCTTCTGTCTCTTTGTCTAAGTGCTGGTCTTCCTCAAGCACTCTGGGAACATCATTTACGTGCACCTCTTGCGCCTCGTGTACTTCTTGTGCCTCCTCTTGCAGTTCATGCGCCTCGTCTTCCAAATCGTTGGTTACCTCCTGCTGTACTTCTTCGAGATTATCTACCACCATTGGCGTCTCCTCCTCTGCTCCCCCACCATCGACGTCATCTTCATGTTGGACCTCCAACTCGGTGACAGCCTGTTCCTCAGTCTGAAACTGTTCCCCCTCCCTCTCTCGCCCACCCTCAGGTGTTTCGGGTGGCGTGGGCGGGTGAGTATCCAGCGATGGCTGGTCGGGAAGTATTGTCGTAGAGGAGTCATCGCAAGACGTTTCGAGCCTCGCTACTTTATCAGGAGGCTCCAGACATTCCTCCACGGGTTGCTGAGGCTCGCCACTCCCTTCCGTCGTATCCTCTTGCCGTTCTTCGTCGGCGAGGTCGCTGGCAGGCTGCTGCCGACGCTTCTTGACCTTCCTGGTAGCTACTACCTGGAAGCTTAGTTCCATAGGCGATTCCTGCAAAGACAAGAAAAACAAAATGCCTTGAGTTATATTTCTTTATATTTTCAATGTCCACAAAATCACTGCATAACGTTCAAGATCCCCTTAGCATACATACTCTTAATTATTTGTTCTTTGCTGACTGTCTTTAAAAGACGACTAATACAAATTGCAATGTTTAAACCAATTATAATTACTTTCTGGCGAAAAATATGTAAATCTCTATCAGAAATGAGAGGCATATATATGGCTCCACAAATGTAAAAGCCTTCCTCTTGCGCACACACACACACACACACACACACAGCATAGGTTAGGGTGTGTGTGTGTGAGCGCGCGCTCGCGCGTGCATTCATACATAGGAGTAAAGACATGGTACATATACAAGGTTAACAGACGGGGCAACACGAGTGTAAAACACACACACACACACGTTATTCTCTTGATTGCATCATTGTATGTGTTTTGCAGTTTTCTTATACTTGCTTTTGAGGTGGTGGAAGACCATGCAGTTGAGGTATAATTTAAAGTGGAACGGATGAATGAATTGCTTGTTTAAGATATTGAAAGATTCTTTTTCAGGTCGAAATCTGGTGCCAGTTAGTGTTTTATGGACATTTAGTGTGTGTGTGTTGCTTTTATGTTGATGTTATTGGTGCGGGGAGTGAATGTCATGTGTGTGTCGTACGTCACATACACACACACACAAGCGCTTGACGTATTTTTTATTTTTATTATGATATATATATATATATATATATATATATATATATATGGGAAAGTTACCAAATCATTTTGTTTATTTGTGAAAAAACTTTTCCCCGTACATTGGAGGTAAAAATTACAACTATGATTCATTTTTTGGTTTGATTAGTGTTGCTGTATGTGAAGTGGTGTGGTGTGTGGAACTCTTGCCTCACTACACAACCTCCAATCACCGTCCCTTTAGCAGTAGCCGAGCCAGGAGGGGGAGAGCCACGCCGCCCCACCGTCGCGGATGTGCAATAAATCAACGTGATCGATTGGTAAACCCCGTACCCCCTTTATCCCCGAGTCCCTCCTGGGTGTGTGGCCCTCCGGCCCCTACTGCTGCTGCTGCAGTGTCCTGGGTGTTGGCCCCCGGCCCCTGCTCTTTTGCAGTGGCCTGGGCGTGTGGCCCTCCGTCCCCTACTGCTGCAGTGGCCTGGGCGTGTGGCCTTCACTCCCCTCCTGCTGTAATATATGACACCAAAGAGGAAAACTGTAAACATATGAAGTATCAGTATCTAACCTTCATCCATTCTGCCTCATTTGCATACTGTAACTCATGGTAACCTTTGTAACCGTTGCACTAATACTTTCATACTACTGCATGTCACACTCCTTCACCTTCTCCAGACTACGACAACATAACCCCGTCCGGCTCTTCCCACTCGCTGACTGCCTCACAGAGTTCTCCAACTTGTCATCCTAGAGTCACCAAGGTTGCGGTTGCATCTTAACAGATAATTTGACGGTGGGCGTAAGGCTGACAAGTACGACCTGCTTGTCAGCCAACTTATCACACTCCTTCCACCTGTCAGCCTGGCTTTCTCGCGCCTTCCATCTGTTGATCGGCGTCCCTCAACCCTCTCTCCGTGTCAGTAAGACTTCACTAGTCCTCCCATCTGTTGATCTGGTTTCCTTAGTCATTCCACCTGTCAGCCTGCCTTCAGCAGTCCTACCACATGTCTGCCTGCCTTCTTCAGTACTTCCACATGGCTGCCTACCAACCTCCCTCAGTACTCCCACATGTCACTTTGCTCTTAGTTCTCCCATCTATTAACCTTCTTTACTCAGTCCTCTCACTCGTCAGACTTCTTCCATAATCCCACAAAATATGAGCCTAACTTTTGGGTAGAGCAGTAGTAACATTCATGTAAATAATATCAAAGACGAAGATTGTCGCCTGCGTAAATCATCTCTGAGGAAAGAGGATAGTGACTACTGCAACACCAGTCGTATTATTACAGTCGTTAAGGATTTATGCACACTCATTTTTAACCTGTAGTTATCGCCGCCAACACACACACACACACACACACACACACACAGACGACTGAAGATACTGTTTAAAATGCTCACATAAATATAAGAAGCTTTACTATAATAGAGAATGCTCGAGATGGGGCCCCATAGGTGTAAGACTCCCATCCCGTACTGTGCAAATAGGCAGTTACACTCACACCAATCAACTCAGAAGTTTAGTACATAGTTGAATTAAGGTGGTGGTAGACGGCAAGGAAAGTGGCCACGGCCAGCTGAGGGCACAGGAGTCAATTAGATGTTGGAGAGAAGGCCGACAATACCCAACTGCTGTAGACAGTACCATCCTGCACCGGTGCTTTCTGGCAGGCCCACCACTCACGGGCACGTTTACTGCCACATGCCGGATCGGTGGATTTCCAGAGGTATGAACTTTCCAAGGGAGGAACGAAGAGAGAGGCGAGAAGAGGGAAAACAAAACTAGTCAGAAGTAAAACAAAAACGAGGTCCAGAACACAAGCAAAACGTGAGGATACGAGTCTGGGACGCGGGAGAGAGACAAACCGGACGGTGGAGTCGGCGATTGTCATCTCCAGCACAGTGTTGACAGCACGTCCCAACCCAACACTCACAGGGCGTCCATTGCTTCACTGCCCTCACACTGAAGTTCTTTTCATTTGCTGTTCGTGGAAAATTAGCCAGCGACACTGTTGTAGCATATTACACGTGATCATGTGTAGGGGTACTGTCATGATACGGCATTTACATGAATTATGCGCTCTGAAAGTTGAGTTTGGTCATTGGTTCCTGCACTGAAGAGAAAATAGTCTCTGTATTGTTAGAAGGCAGTATAGGCGAGGCGTCATCACTGATGGGCCGCGCCGGCACACACACACACACACACACACACACACCTGCAAACTCAGTATTTTCTGGCCAGGTGACGGCTGGCTGCTTCTCCTCCGCTCCTCCCTAACTTTCCTCAGTAATTGAATCCACAAGACGAGGGAAGGTGTCTTTTTATTATTATTTCCCTTCCCTCTTCTCTCACAAACTTTAAAATTTGATCAGTGGAAACTATTTTGGGGTTGGAGGAGAATCGGGTTCTCCCCAAACTGTTTTATTGATACGTCCGATTAAAGCAGCGTCCACATGAATGTCAGTTTGTCCGGTAAGTTGTTGACGTTATCTTGTGTAACTTCGTTATAACTAAGCCGTATGGTGTACCAGGTGGCCTCACTGTGAGGGTTGTAAACGTCGCATGGCCTCACTTCATGTGTTATACGGAAATGTTCGAACTATCGACACTGTAACTCAGAGCTGACCATTTCCAAAGAACAGAGCGAACTTCTTACTTAAAGAAGACGGGAAGAGAAGCCCTGCGTCACGACAGTGGTACATCTGGTTCCAGGTGCAGCACGGCGGGGGGGAAAATCATGTTAATTAGCGTATCATATCCACGTAAACCCCCTATTGTCGCGGCTTGACAAACAAGCTATTACGCTCCTGAAAATACATGGGCTAATTACCCGTGAAAGGAAGAATATCCTAAATTTTTATTTTTGCCACAAAAAGTTGTAACTCTCTCTCTCTCTCTCTCTCTCTCTCTCTCTCTCTCTGTTGCTATTTCCCTGCTGCATCCCGTCTTCAGGAGTGAGCCGAGCTGGGCGGCCATAAAGAAGCAGCGTAAGAGAAATACGTCCAGCGGGAACAATTTACAGGCGTACCTCCCCTCGCCAGTAATATCTCTCTGCCATTTGCCTTCATTTAAATTTAATTTCTGCGCTCCTGGTTCACGTACTGCCAGTCCTAACGCTATTTTTTTTTTTATTTCTGAAATCGAGTTTATTGGAAATATGATATTGGGGATGATTTAACAGTGACCACCACGTCCGTACAAGGGGCCCGGGAGAGGAGATGGACGAGCGCGATGACCGTGAGCCGCAGTGAACACCCACCTCCATCTGGGTCCAAGTGGCTCGCTTGTTTCTCGTGATTACTTTTACTACGTGTGTGTTACGGGGGAGGGAGCTTTGCACTCGCGTTGCCCCGTCTCTTAATGTCGTATGTAAGTATCGTGTTTGCACTTCTTTGGGTGAGTACACACACACACACACACACACACACTAGCCTAAGCGTGTATGCGAGCTTATCCTTCAGGAAATAGTCAGCTTGAATGTGGGATGGGAAGTCATGTAAATGTCTTTGTATGTATTTTTACGTGTCAGGGACGCCATTAATGACATCATGATGAAACACTCCCGAATAAGGCCCGAGTATGATTCCCCTTGCAGGGGGCACATTACGGGAATCTCCATTCAGAACGGATTTACGGTGGACCTTTCCATCAAGCCATTAATTGCCAAACATGGAAAATCGCAAGGAAATACATGATATGCTGTTTGAGTCACAAGTGCCTCTCAAGAACGTGGTTAATAAATCCCAAAGTATTTTCAAGATAAACTAGATCCAGATTAAAGTATGCAACGCCAGGTTGGTCACTCCCTCTGGGGAAACATAGGTCTCCTGGGGAAGCCGTCGCGGCGGCGGGCAGCGACGCTCGTACCTGAACCAAGGCGGCTGAACCACATGTTTTCGGCTGAGTTAGCCACTGAAACCGGGACATGGAAATTTTTGATATTGAACTAAATGCCTGTAGCTTAATCATGACGAGTTTATATTCATGGATTATTCATGAGGCGGAGTAAATTATTCTTGCTGGAGAGTTTAACAGGCGATTCAGTAAGAAAAAAAAAAAGGAGCCTGCTGTTGCCCCCCGGGGACGTGATGACGAGGTGATGCAGCCTGACTGGGAAGTAAAACCATAACAAGAAACTTCCTCTGTGGCGTTACAGGCGCTCCAGCTGCCGACGTCTGAAGATGCACTGTTGGTGCTTTGCTTCACCTGGGGCAGATTTTGGTCGATTTCGACAGCGTTCATGTGTTCGACAGTGAGACTGATGGAGAGCGAGAGGGACGGCAGACTAAGGAGCCACTGGACCAACTTACATTCCCAAGATGGGAACACACAAACCCCCAATCTACGGTTCTCTCTCTCTCTCTCTCTATCTCTCTCTCTCTCTCACACACACACACACACACACACACACACACACACACACAGTGAAAGGTCACCTGATCGCAACTCATAAGCTTTTAAAACAGATTAAGGATGTGGACAGTGAACAGTTCTTCGAGAAATGTAGGGATAGAGCAACTACAGGACATAACATGTTAAAAAATGTAAAGAAGTAATTTTATGGTATTGGAAGGTTGGGTGAGTGGAACAGAATGACTGAGGACAAGGTTAATATAATTAGCACACATAAAGTTAAGAGGTTGTGTGATATTAGAAAATGCTTAAAATTCGGAACCCCATGAGTATAAAACTCCCTCCTCTCATATTACAATTGATTACACACATGAAACATGTTTCGTAATATCCTTCTAGAGGAGATAACGGCGCAATAATAAGACACATCTCGAACGTATAGGTCTTCCTGACTGATAGGTAGACTAGGATAACATTCCTACCGTTATTTACTGCTAAACATATGTACTCAGCACACACACAGGTGTCAGAGGCTATTCAATCAGTTTATGTAAATTTTCTTGTTTGGTTGGCTTATCCATTACAGTAAATTTCAGTGACACATCTTGCTTTTCAGCTGATTAATAATATGTGGTTACTATCTGAAACTCGTTCCCTTATCAAAACTTGGAGTAGGAATGCCTTTAAGCAGACGACTGATACGCTCATTACTTTTACATGAAGAGTCACTGGAACGTATCTCGTGAATTAATATAATTTTGAAGTGGATAACTTAACGACCAAACCCATTCTCCATACCGGCAGGTTTGTGGCATAACATCCTTAGTAATGTACTGGTTAGGATTAAATGTTTAAATCGTTGGCGTTCTTTAAAACGAATATTATATACTGTATGGAAAGTTTGTGTTGAATATATTTTCATTTTTAAAAGTTGTAGTTTGATAACAGGAGACATCTCCCAGGCAGACTGAATTAGGAAGGTAAGCTTTATCAGGACAAAACATACACGACAGAATTAATTTGTTTGTTTTGTGATTCCCATTCGTCATCACATTACCCGTTCGTGCCTTAATTCAGTTCGCGTATTTCTCCGCGATTTCTCGGGTTATGTCGATCTTGAGCTTCCTGGGTGGACCCAGGTCTCATGACATTCGTCGAATGTTTTCAAAACTGCCTAACATTAACTAAGATCGTGCCTGATGCTCAACGTGCTTACAACACCTTACAAGTTGGTCTTGATGGTAACTGTAATATATGGTGACCAGCGAGACGACAAGCCAGTCCAGCTGCACTGGCAAAGATGTTCCCCAGTGTGCCGTATGCCATCCATGATTTATCATTTACAGTTCCCACCACAGACAAATCGGACACCGTCATCTTGATGGATTCCATCCGTTAAGCTTCCTTTGATGAAGAAAGTAGTGCGGTGGCACCTCCAAAATGTGACATCCAGGTTTGGCCTGATGTTTACGAATTTAGAACATCGCGATCGAGAAAATACAGACAAGAACTGATATGATGTTTATGCTCACCGGTTCAATATTGCCTCCTCTGGGTACGGGAAAAGTAGCAGTTGGAAAGGTATTTGCATTTACGGGTGCAATGGGCACAATTCTTCCATACTGGGTTTGACCAAAACCTTACTGAAACACACAGAGTACAACGATACGACCCCTGGTCCTTTCAAGGGTCGTATGGACCAGGACTTTATGGTCAACCAAAGGAAGGGTCTCCGAAACGTTCCTTCTCCAGGACTGACGCACGCCATCTAACATTTCCTCTTCACTTGCTGCAAGGGTTTCCTCAAACCAGCAGAACTACCACAGCCATCATCTCCCGCAGCACCATCACCACGACCTTCGTCACTATGACCGCGGTCACCACCACCATCACCACCACCACTCATTGACACAGTATTTAACATTGTCGGCACCACTGCCACCGTGTCCTTTTTGCCCTCTTCCAAGTGACAGTAGGCCCAGCGGAAGTTACTAATAAAACCTGAAGATGGCAAACTTTTAATGAGTCTGGTATCATCGGCGTTGCCCCGGGGCTCAGGTCCCTCGTGAGCTGTGTGAGTAGCTGAGGTGGGTGGGTAGGTGACAGGGAGAGAGGAACGGGGACTGGGAACGGATGAAGCAGAGGCACTGGAGGTGGGGACAGATGGGGCAGAAGCGCTAAAAGGAGACAGGGACAAGGGAGGGACAAAGGAAGTGGGGTTGGATGAAAGTTTTGATAAGTGGGGACGGATGAGGGACAGGGGAATGAGATGGGAATGGATGAGAGTTATGGGAAGTGGGGATGGATGAGAGAGATGTAAAGGAAATAGGGACTGATGAGAGGTGCGGAAAGTGGAGAAGTGAGAATGTATGAAAGAGGTACGGGAAGTGGGGACGGATGAGAGAGGTACAGGAAGTGGGGACGGATGAGAGAGGGATACAGGAAATGGGGACGGATGGGAGAGAGGTAAGGGAAGTGGGGACGGATGAGGGAGAGGCTCGGGGAGTGAAGAAGGATGAGGGAGAGGTACGGGAAATGGGGACGGTTGATGAACAGCTACAGGAAGAGGGGACAGATGAGGAAGGGGCACGGGAAGTGGGGACGGATGATGGAAGGTTTTCTTTTATACACACACACACACATTATATATATATATATATATATATATATATATATGTGTGTGTGTGTGTGTGTGTGTTTCACTATCTTGGATGCAGATGGCATTGTAGTATAGATTATTACTTTAGAAGTGGGTAGACATTAAAGTACTTGTCTTCCTTAACTACTTAAATCGTCCATTTATTCCAAATTTTCGCATCTTCTCAGAGCTTAACTTTTCCGCCCACTCCCTTCTGCAGACTTGTGGTTCCCGTTATCCGTTCTAACTTTCCGGACCAGCAGCGATACCTTCTTGTAACTTATACCAATGTACTAAACTCTCTTGTAACTTAGGCGTGAGTTCCATGTTTCAGACTTGCTATGACTTTGATACGAGCAACTTTATCCTCCCAACTTTCCCTTGGGCTGCAGCAGCTGCTTCAGACGGTCCAGGAACACCTCATGCTTCTGGTGCCGTCAATTTTTCACGTGTTGTTCCTTCCCGTGTGCCCACCTATTGTCCGCAAGGTCCAGCGTCATATTCCTGCACCCTAGAGTTTCACCACTATTTGTTGAATCCCAATTGATCATTCAAGAGTCCTTCCCCATGTTTTGTCCAGCTTTCATGGTTCGTTTGATGAGTCTTCTCAGCTCGCCCCGGGATAGCCCAGAGTTGTGCTGTACCAGTAAAACGTTGACTCTGACTTATTGATACCCACAGCAGTAATGCTGTACAGCGCTCGTGACAGTGAGATGATTTACTGTGGTAGTAAAAAGGCAGAAATTTTCCTCCTCTCTCTCTCTCTCCCTCTCACACACACACACACACACACACCATGATGGCAGAGACCCAGCCGTCGGTGGTCGCCTATATGGTAATGAAGATAATACGATATCGACTACATCAGCACGACCATCACCACCACAGCCGCGGCCCTCCCTCTTCACAAGCACCATCACAGCCACTCAGTCTCACCATCACTCGCGCTCACCCCTCCCCAGTCTCATCATCACTCGCGCTCACCCCTCCCCAGTCTCACCATCACGGCCACACGCTTTTTCCTCACTCTCTATCACCGTGATGGCTCACTTGCCATCACCATCATGGTTAATCTCTCCGCCTTTAATCTCACCATTAAAGTGAGAACCACGCACCCTTCCCTCCCCGATTTCACCATCACCACGAGGACCACGCACTCTGACCGTCACCATGGCCACACACTCCACCCCCTCACCCCTTGATCACCATGCCGCCGCCGCACTCACTCCCCTTGTCACTCACCATGAATATCACGGCCACGCAGTCGCCCTTCCTCGCACTCTTCACGATCACGGCTGCACTCTCTACCCTCCCCACGCTCACCATCAGCTCGCCCCTCTCATTCTATCATGTTCATGTCGGCGCTCTTCCCTCCGCTTCCACCGCCATCGTCACGTCAGGACCCCCGCTCCTTCCTCTCCATTATCTTCGCAGTAACAAATTTTCCTTCCCTCAGTACCGTCTGCAGGACAGTACACGGGCCTCTGCTCTCGCCATCATCTTCACATTTTCCCCCCTGCTGATTTCCACATCAACGCTCTCCCCTCCTCACACACACACTGCCGTCTTCACATCAGCATTTCTCTCCTTCCTCGTCTTCATCTTCACATCAAATCAACGTTCCCCGCACTCTTAGGTCATCTGCACGTCGACGCCCATCGCCTCCTCACTCGCCGCTCTTCTCACACCAACACCGTCCTCAATCTCGCCATCATCTTGACATCACTTCCCCTCCTCACTCTCACCATCCTGTCAACAATCACCATCGCCTCTATATCCACACTCAGTCCCTCGTCACTCACAATCATCTCGACATTGCTCCCTTCCTCATTTTCACTATCAGCTTGATGGCCACGCACTGTCCTCTCCTTACTCACCATCAGGGCCACACACAAATTTTCCTCCTGCTTACCTTTACCATCACGACTAATCATCCTCTTCCCATCAAGTACTCACTATCCCCCCTATACACACACACACACACACACACACACACACACACCTTTTCATTTCCGAGCATCATAACTGCCACGCATTCTTACTTACAAACTCTCACCTTCATTAGGGACCCACTTTCTCATAATAATCACGACCTTATCTCTCTCTTATTTTCAGTAAACATCATTACCACCTCTCTCTCTCTCTCTCTCTCTCTCTCTCTCTCTCTCTCTCTCTCTTAAAGAGTTGTGATTAATGGGGAATCATCACCGTGGTCACCCGTGACTAGTGGAGTCCCCCCGGGGTCCGCCCTGGGACCTATACTTTTCATCAGCCTTTTGGCTGAATATCGTCTCAGGCACTCGCAAACAAGTACTCCCCGTGTCTCCTTCCACGCTCATCACGACCGCAAACGCTTCCTCTGGCACTCCCACGTAGCAGACGCTCCCTTCATTACTAGTATTATCACTGCCACAGACGTCTCTTGTCACGCCTATCGTCAATATCGTAGGCACACATTCTCCCCTCTCCACCACCATCAGCACGGCAGTACAGTCTCTTGTCGTTCCCACTCTCAATATTGCCATAATATTACTCTTATATCAGAGCATAGTTTCCCCTCCGGTAGCAGCACAAATTTCAACATTTTCTCGAAGGAAATTGCTTAAAGTCACTCAGTTTCCATTTCTTCTTCAGTCTGCAATGACGTTATCATGAGCTTATCTTCATTATAGTAAGTATCGTACTCATTACTACACAAGGTTGTAGCAACTCAAACCGGACTTCCATTTACCTATTTTTCTGTTACTGAAAAACCCAGTCATTTACTAAAATCATTGGATTATGACTTTTTTTTTTTCAACAAAATAAGAGAAAACTGTAAGTTGTTATGAAGCCGCAATTGAGGCGATAGCTGCAAGATGTTAAAAAATGGTTCTTTTGCAAGGGGTTATTCGGAATATTGGGACAGTGCCGATAATGATGCTGACATCTCCCTGAGGATGACGGCGGACAAAGCTTCTGTCGCCCCCACGACACCCAGTTCTCTCACATAAAAGTGTCAGGGACGGAGAACTATGGCTGTGGGAGGTTTAACGACGGGCTGAGGGAGGGTGGCGGTGGGAAGGGACTAGGGGTAGGCAAGCCAAGACACGAGCAGCAGGTGGTAGTCATCTCACACCTCTCTGAAGCTTGGGGCCACAAGCGCTCCCATGGTGGCATTGACGATGCCATACATCTAACCAAACACTTATAACACCGCCGCCGTGTTATTCGGCAGAATAACCTCAACCCCCAGGTAGTTCCTAACCAAACCTACACAAGTCTCAACGGGCCAAATAATAACGTCTTCCCATATACGAGGCCCATATGGTCCCAAGGGATAAACTCCTTATGTTATCTTAGTCTTACCAGTTGGGGAGCTGTGGGAGGGGGAGGATGCTACCCCTTCTCCCTTCCACCTCAACCAGTAGCAAAAGAATGAGTTAAGACTGTCGAGGACCTGGCACTATTAGGATCAGTGAGAGAAGACGGTATTCATTCTTGTTTTTCTCTCCCGTGTATACATCACAGTGATAATCATACATCATCAGTTCACGTTTGTCACAGTGTATGGTTTTAAGCAAACGTGCCAGCATCACCACACCAACATGCGTATTAACGCACCACGGCCACATTATTTAAACCTCATTGGACACGTGACAGACCACTTGCAGCCATCTACACTGGAGCGATGATACCGAACCAGTGGTGCTTAATATCCGTCCTGCGAGGACGCCCGATCATAAACTATCCATAAAATGGTATTTCCGATATCTGGGCTCCATAACGTCCTGAGGCGCACCAGTTATGTAAATCATAAGGCGGTGACACTACTGCCCAGGCCAGGAACGCTGGCAGGACGACACAACACGACCCTACAAAACGGGAAAGACTGTCCGCATGCACACAGGTTCATCAGACAGGAGCGTCATCATCTTTTTAAGGGGTAGACGTGCATGAAAGTATGTATAATGCAATGTAAAGTGAAAGACAAGGCAGCGAAATTACTGGTGAGGCATTGTCACCCTATGTAGAGATGGCTTCTACATATGTACATAGGAGTAAGTGCTAAACAAACATAATAACATACTGGCCTCAAGAAGTATTTCTTCTCTCTCTCTCTCTCTCTCTCTCTCTCTCTCTGAGCTAACGACATCATATCAGTACGAAAGTGACTTGGAGCTACTGCAGCCTTTGAAAACTGTTGCAACCATTACCACACGTACTTCGTTTAGATCACAAGAAAAAGAAAGAAAAAGTAAAAAAAAAAAAACATGAAAAATGCAGGGATGAAATAAAAAAGTGAAATGAGTGGTTGCTATGGAAATGGAATTGCATTCCGAGCACAACCCTACCTCATTTACCGAACACCACATTTATAATCTTGGCATCAGTACGTCTGAATCAGCCTTTCGAAGATACGAATTTTGTACATATATCAATTATTAGAAAAGGATTTGTACGTACACATAAAAAAACTATATCAAAATTATGTAGGTGTTTAATCAATCATATTTCAAAATCAGGATGGTTGCATTTATCGAAGTGATCCATAATATTCATTGGTAGCCGTCTGGTAATGACCTGCAGGCATTATCACGAGAATGCTACGAATCGAAGACTGTACAGTAGATCATTAATGCAATGTTAGTTCCTTGACAGCCACACCTTTCCTTAACAGCTTGTCTATTTCTTTCAACATCCGTTTGGACTTTTATTTATTCATTTTGGAAGAATATGGAAAAGGAGTAGAGATGCAGAGGGAATCTCTGCATTTTATTGTTGATTCCAGTCCAAATCATTCAGTAGTATTTCCCATCACCAGACTCTCTGGTATATTATGCTGAAAGGACTCTCTAACGCCTGTGGTAGTTCCTGTGCATTTTAAGAACACTTGCAAGATAGTCGGGCCAGATACACAACCGGGGGAGCAGACCAGCTGACCGATTGGGGTCAGGACGCAGCCTTGTATATCATCTTATAGGGTGTCCACATCCTATGGGTCACCAGGATGTGAGAGAACTGTATCCTGTGTCCCAATGTGTGTGGATGTATATCTGTACGTGTATTTGTTGCCGTATGTTTTTGGATAGGTTTCCCTTACACGTATTCTCTCTCTCTCTCTCGTACGTTTGTTTGTGCTCGCACCAGCGCATCTGTGAATTATTTTGTGGCGTTGCACCTTTGGGTAAGAAACTACTGGCAGTACTGGTCTTGCTGCTCTTATAGTACTTACCTGACGCAGGAGTAAGTCCTGTGCACGACCGCCGCGATGGACGCACGGGTTGGAGGAGTGGAGAGAGAGAGACTTGAGCAGGAAACAGAATTCATTCAAGGGTAAAACTTATAATAGATGTTTGGATCATGAGGGACTTGGTGTGGTGTTGGACCCTCGCTAACTAAAGCAGTAACTAATCATTCGTAAATATTCCCTTTTGATCTTAACACAACGGTCCTTGTCGTTTAACCCCCAACTGCATCTTCAGATTTCTTAATTGGTGGGTACATTACGTATGTAACACTTCACTTGCGACTGAATGTGACTAACGGAATAGTTAATGTATTTTTGTTGTGATTATAAGATGAGAAGTCGTTTTATCCAAGAGTAATAATTATCTTTTTTAGCTATTGAGATGGAATATAAAACACAAGTTAATGTAATTACGTACAGTACAGGTAATTAGAAATATTTTATATATGTAAGATATATTAAGATGGAAGTGCCAAAAAGTGTGCAAACACGAACAGGGATGATACAGCTCCTACATGGGTGTTAGAGAAAATTAATCGTTACGTAAAAAGGATGTTGAAGTAGTTGCATTGTAGCTACTTATTTCTTAATATGATGGCAGTGGAGTTGGTATGCTTTTGCTAAGTTTAAGCCCTGCCTAGACGTGGCCATGTAATATTAAGAACATTGGTTGGCACGTACGCAGACCATTCCATTGGAAACTGATGAAGTGTGCAGACTTGTTGTAGTAGTATACACGAGCTTCATGCTTTTTGGTTTGACATACAACCAGACATCATCTTGGCCTGCAAGTTTCTCAGAGAGTCTTCTCAAGGATGTCTTCATCTGACTCTGCCATCTCATGGCCCTCCTGTTACTGGGGTGGGAAATGGCCAGTTAATATAACACGGCGTGCTCTTAATGTTCTTTGGTTATCAAGAGGTCATGTTGGGATGATCTTTCAGTAACTGTATCAACTCGGTTCTTGTTTCCATACTTTCTGGCGCTTCCATTCCAACATCAACTTACTTTCATTTAAGGGTTTATTACTTAATTTCTCTCCGTTACTTTTCTTCTCCCACCACTACAGAAGTGCATGGTGGCCATGACCTCGTCACTCCTTCATCTGTCCGTCTGTGGACAAAGTCTTGCGTGTGTGATGACTCCGGCACAGTCCATGATACAATGCAATACATAATTTGTATTTGTAATTGGGAAACTATTCTTCTGTTGCAAGTTTTATTACCCAGGAGTTCATGGCGATGTAAATATCAGATTAATCATGGAGTAGGTTGACTCTGTCGTGCAGGGATGGCCAAGACTCCCTTTTAGGCGCAGCACAAATACAGGATCAGAATATTCGGCGTCGATAAAAATTTCTGTTACTTTAGGCTGTTCCTCTGCCCAGCATATGCAGATACAAGACTTAAAACCTTGGCTAAGTCACCAGAACGGATTGTGCTAAAAGTAACAAGTTTTCTTTAGATTTGCTCCAGCAATATCCCAGTAGCGCCTCGTGCACCGTATCTGGCTCGAAGACTAATCAGCGGCTTATATCAGAGAGATACGCCTTCGCTTATCACTCGCTGACAATTTGACAGTCGTGGGAGGCTTGGCCTGGCATGCGGCCAGGTTGCTCGTGTTCACACGGAAGATTCCAGCCTACGCTCCTTAGTTTGTTTACTTACTTTTTCCCCTCCGTGGTCTCACATATGGCGGCTACGTGGGAATATTTTTCTTAAAGGCTCAGTCGTCTGTTCTTGACGCTACCTCGCTAACGCGGGAAATGGCGAATATATGAATATATATATATATATATATATATATATATATATATATATGTGTGTGTGTGTGTGTGTGTGTGTGTGTGGTCTTAGGCATGATCTTGAAAACTTGAAGGAGATTTATCTGCTTAAGGTAATTCGCCCGGCGGTTGTGACATGAAACTTGACAACCCACCAACCCAACCAATGTCTGTGACTCATGCCTCGCTCGGGGTAGGCTAGGAAGACCGCAGAAACTTTATATAAAAAAAAATCGGTTACAAAGAGCAGGGCTGGTTGTCTTTGCAACACTACTCAGGTATTTACAAGTTCCTCTGAGACACGTTTAACCGAGTTAAAATTTTGACAGAATTATGGATAAGCCCAACAAATACAGAGGAGATAGACGAGTATAAGAGCAACGATGACGAAACCTTGCCCCTACCCAGGAGGCCCCCCCCCCCGGCAGCCTAGTGTGAAATAACTATTAACCTAATGGACAAATGAATCAATTTTTTGACACCGCGACATCGACCTTCATACGTACTCAACAATATATA
>JAYMFT010383989.1:0-20295 GCA_038088735.1 Panulirus argus
TATTTTTATCCTTCACTGTGTTCTCATTCTCTTTCATATTGTTTTGATGTTTTTCCCTCATTGGTTTCTCACACACTCCGAGGTTTATCTCTCACTGTTTTCTGACATATTATATTGATGTTTATCCCTCTTTGGTTTGTCATACTCGTATTGTATTGAGGTTTGTTCCGCAATGGTTTCTCACACACTTTCATATTGTACTGAGATTTATCTCTCACTAGTTTCTCACACACTATAATATTGTTAAGAGGATGATCCTTCGCTGTTTCCTGACACAATCTCATATTGTATAGAGGTTTATCCCTCTGATTTCTCACACTTTCGCATAATGTATTGAGGTTTTTATCATAGGTCTCTCACACTCTCATATTTTGTTGTTTATCCCGCAGTGATTTTTTTATATACTATCAAATTTTGCAGAGATTTATCCCTCTGGTTTCACCGACTCTCATTTTGAGGTTTTTTCCTTCATTTATATCTCACACATTCGCTTAATGTATTGTGTGTCCCTCAGAGGTTTCTCACACTCATATTTTGTTGAGGTTTATCCCGCAGAGATTTTTTATATACTATCAAATTGTTTAGCGGTTTATTCCTCATTAGTTTCTTGCAGTCTCATATTGTATTGAGGTTTATCCCTCACCGGTTTCTCACAAACTCTCAAATGATATTCATGTTTATTCCTGAATGGTTTCTAGCACACTTCTACATCGTATTCACGTTTATCCCCCACTGGTTTCTAACAAACTTTCATATTGAATTTAGGTTTATCCCTCTCTGTTATCTCACAGTGTCATATTGTTTTGAGCTTTATCCCTCACTGGTTTCTCGCACTCATATAGCAGGGAGTTTTTTCCTTCACTGGTTACTGACACTCATATTTCATGTTTTATCCTTCACACACTTTTTTTGCATTGTGTTATCTTTCACTTGTTCGTGACACACCCTCATACTTCATTTTTTATCCTTCGTTGGTTTCTGACACACACATATTAAATTGAGTGTTATCCTACACTGGTTTCCGACAAACTCTCAAATTGCATGAGTTTTATCCTTCATTGCTTCTTGAGACATATTGCATTGAGCGTTATATCTCACAGAATTTTGACACACTCCAATTGCAAGGTTTTGTACTTCTCTGGGTTTGTCACACACTCTCATATTATATTGAGGTTTGTTCCACAATGGTTTCTCACACATATTATACTGAGTTTTTCACACATTTTAATATTCCTATGAGGTTGATCCTTCACTGTTTACTGAGGCTTATTCCACACTGATTTCTCACACATTCGTATAATGTAGGTTTCGTACACAGATTTTGCTGAGGTTTATCCGGCAGTTTTTTTAATATGCTATTAAACTTTTGTAGATTTTTATCCCTCACTGGTTTCTCGCAGTCTTATATTGTTTTGAGGTTTATCCCTCACTGGTTTCTCACAAACACATATTGTACTGTTTATCCTCCCATATTGTATTCACGTTTATCCCCCACTGGTGTCTCAGACACTCATATTAAATATAGGTTTATCCTCTCCTGTTTTCTCAGTGTCACTGGTTTCTCACATGATCTGATATTGCATTGAGGTCTACACCTATATCGCATTCACGTTTAATTCCCCACTGATTTTTCACACACTTTCATATTGAATTTAGGTTTATCCCTCCCTGTTTTCTCACAGTCATATTGCATTGAGGTTTAACCCTCACTGGTTTCTCACACGATCTGATACTGTATTGCGGTTTACACTTCACAGGTTTCTGACACACTCTTATATTGCATTGAGGTTTATCCTTCACTGGTTACTGACACTCTCATATTGCATTGAGTTTTATCCTTCACTGGTTTCTGACACTCATATTACATTAAGTGCTATCTTTCACTGGTTTCTGACACACTCATATTGCATTAAGTTTCATCGTTTACTGATTTCTGACACACTCATTTAGCATTGGTATTTATCCTTCACTGGTTTCTGACACACTTTCATTCTCATACACTCTTTTATTGTATTGAATTTTATCCATCATTAGTTTCTAAGACACTCTAATATTGTATTTAGGTTTATCCTATACTCTTGTATTGAGTTTTATATCTGAATGGTTTCTCACACATTCCCATATCTCGAGGTTTATCCCTCATTAGTTTCTCATATAACCTGATTGGTTTGTAACTTTCTCATATTGTATTGAAGTTCATGCCTCTCTGTTTTGTCACACATTCTCATATTTTATTGAGGTTTGTTCCACAATTGTTTCTCACACTCTCATATTGTACTGAGATTTGTCTCACTAGTTTCTCACACACTCTGATATTGTTATGAGGTTGATCCTTCATTGTTTCCTGACACACTCTCATATGTAGCATTTCTATCCTTGACTGGTTTCTGACACACTCATATTACATTGAGTGTTATCTTTCACTGGTTTCTGACACATATTACATTGAGTGTTATCTTTCACTGGTTTCTGACACAATCATATTACATTGAGTGTTATCTTTCACTGGTTCCTGACACACTCATATTGCATTGAGTTTTATCCTTCACTGGTTTCTGACACTCATATTACATTGTGCTATCTTTCACTGGTTTCTGACACACTCATATTGCATTAAGTTTCATCGTTTACTGGTTTCTAACACAGCATTGTGTTATCGTTCACTGGTTCCTTACACATAGTGCATTGAGCTTTATCATTCACTAGTATCTGACACATTCATCGTACATTGTGTCGCCAT
This sequence comes from Panulirus argus, assembly GCA_038088735.1. NCBI lineage: Eukaryota > Metazoa > Arthropoda > Malacostraca > Decapoda > Palinuridae > Panulirus > Panulirus argus. The sequence goes on from JAYMFT010383989.1 coordinate 2,741, forward strand.
TCACTTGTTTTTGACATACATCTTGTTTCCCACACTCTTACACTCTTTTATTGTATTGCTTTCTAAGATTCTCTAATATTCACTGGTTTCTCATTCTCATTTTGTTTTGAAATTTTTCCCTCACTGGTTTCTCACATACTCGCATATTGTATTAAGCTTTATATCTCAATGGTTTCTAACACATTCGCATATCTTGTTGTTTATCCGTCCTGAGGTTTATCCCTCGCTGGTTTCTGACATATTCTCATATTGTATTGACGTTTATCCCTCTCTGGTTTGTCACACACTCTCATATTGCATTAAAGCTTCTGTACTGATTTATCTCTCACTAGATTGTCATACAATCCTATATAAAATTGGGGCTTATCCCTCATTGATTTCAACACATACGCATAATGTATTGAGATTTATCTCATGGGTTTCTCACACACTCGTATTTTGTTCAGGTTTATTCCGCATTGAGTTTTTTATATACTATCAAATTTTGCTTTGGGGTTTATGCCTCACTGTTTTCTCACTCTTTTATTGGATTGAGGTTTTTCCCTCCACTGGTTTCTCACACACTTTCATATTAAATTTAGGTTTATCCCTCTATGTTTTCTCACAGAATGTCATATTGTTTTGAGGTTTGTCCTACACTGGTTTCTCACACGATCTGATATTACACCTCACAGGTTCCTGACACATTCATATAGCATTTAGTTTTATTCTTCACTGGTTTCTGACACACTCATATTGCATTGATTGTTATCTTTCAATGGTTTCTCACACACTCTCATAATGCATTGGTTTCTAACACACTTATATTACTCTGTGAGTTATCGTTCGCTGGTTTCTGACATTCATCGTTCACTCGTTTATGACATACTCTCATATAGAATTGCTTTATCCTTCACTGGTTTCTAAGACACTCTAATGTTGTATTTAGGTTTATCCTTCACTGGTTTCTCATTCTCTTTCATATTGTTTTGGAATTTTTCCCTCACTGGTTTCTCACATACACGCATATTGTATTGAGCTTTATATCTCAATTGTGTCTCACATATTCGCGTATCGTGTTGAGGTTTATCCCTCATTGGTTTTTCACACACTCTGAGGTTAATCTCTCACTGGTTTCTGACATATTTTTATATTGTATTGACGTTTATCCTTCTCTGGTTTGTCACACACTCATATTGCATTGATATTTGTTCCACTCTCATATTGTAATGAGATTTATCTCTTACTAGTTTTTCACTGTTTTCTGACACAATATCATATTGTATTAAGGCTCATCCCTCACTAATTTCTTACACATTCGCATAACGTATTGAGGTTCATCTCAAAGGTTTCTCACACTCATATTTTGTTCAGGTTTATCCCGCAGTAATTTTTGCATATACTGTACACTGGTTTCTCGTAGAGCCTCATATTATATTGAGGTTTATCCCTCACTGGTTTTTCACAAACTTTCATATCAAATTTAGGTTTATCACTCCCTGTTTTCTCACAGAGTGTCATATTCTTTTGAGGTTTATCCTACACTGGTTTCTCACACGATCTGATATTGTATTGGTGTCTACACCTCACAGGTTTCTGACACACTCATATGGCACTGAGTTTTATGTTTCACTGGTTTCTGACACACATATTGCATTGTGTTATCTTTCACTGGTTTCTGAAACAATCTCTTGTTGCATATAGTTTTATCCTTCACTGGTTTCTGACACAGTTATTTTGCATTACGGCTTATGGATCACTGGTTTCTGACACACACTCATAATTCATTGTTTTACTCTTCACTGGTTTCTAACACACTCACAGTGCATTATCATCAATCAATGGCTTTTGACACACTCTCATCTTGCATTAAGTTTTATCCTTCACTGGTTTCTAACACATTCATATGGTATTGATTTTTAACCTCCAATGGTTTCTCACACACTCTTTTATGGTATTGAGGTTTACCCTCACTGGATTTTCAGACTCTAATATTGTATTATTTTTATCCTTCACTGTGTTCTCATTCTCTTTCTGGTTTCTGGTTTCTGACATATTCTCATATTGTATTGAGGTTTTCTCCACAATGGTTTCTCAGTAGTTTCTCAAACACTATTTTTATGAGAATGATCCTTCACTGTTTCTGACACAATCTCATATTGTATTGAAGCTTATCCCCCTGATTCCTCACACTTTCGCATAATGTATTGAAGTTTATATCATAGGTCTATCACACACTCATATTTTATCTCGCAGTTTCTTTTTATATATACCATCGAACTTTGTAGAGGATTATCCCTCTGGTTTCTCCGAGTCTCATATTGTCATGAGGTTTATCACTCACTGGATTTTCATGTTTCTAAAACACTTCTATATTGTATTGACGTTTATCCCCCACTGGTTTCTCACACACTTTCATATTGACGTTTACCCCTTACAGGTTCCTGACACACTCATATTGCATGGAATTTTTTCCTTCATTGGTTACTGACACACTCTCATATATCACTGCTTCCTGACACACTCATTTTGCATTTTATCTTTCAGTGGTTTCTGACACACTCTCATATTGCATTGTTTTATCCTTTACTCGTTTCTGACACACTCAAATTGAATTGAATTGCATCCTACACTGGTAACTGACATTCAAATTGCATGAGTTTTATCCTTCACTGCTTCCTAACACACATATTGCATTGTGTTACCTTTCACATGTTTTTGATACACTCATATTGCAGGGAGTTTTATGAGACTCTCATATTGCATTGTTTTATCGTTCACTGATTTCTGACACATATTGCATTGTGTCATCGTTCACTGGTTTTTGACACATATAGAATTAAGTTTAATCCTTCTGTGGTTTCTTACACAATTTTATTGTATTGAGGCTTATCCCTCATTGGTTTCTAAGACAGTCTAATATTGTATTTAGGTTTATCCACAGGTTTCTCATTTTCTCATATTGTTTTGAAATTTTTTCCCTCACCGGTTTCACTCATACTCGCACTCTCCGAGGTTTATGCCCCACTCGTATCTGACATATTCTTATATTGTATTGACGTTTGTCACACACTCTCATATTGTATTGAGGTTTTTTCCAAAATGGTTTCTCACACTATTATATTGTACTGACATTTATCTTTCAGTAGTTTCTCACACTTTCACTGTTTACTGACACAATCTCATATTGTATTGGGGCATATCCCTCACTGATTTCTCACACATACGTATAATGGTTTATCTCATAGGTTTCTTACACACTCATAATTTTTTTGTGGTTTATCCCGCAGTTCTCTTTTTAAATACTATCAAATTTTGTAGATTTTTATCCCTCACTGGTTTCTCGCACTTATATTGTATTGAGGTTTATCCCTCACTGGTTTGTCACAAACTCTCATATTGTATCCCTACCTGGTTTCTAACACCCTCCTATATTGTATATACGTTTATCCCCTACACTCTCATATTAGGTATAGGTTTATACCTCCCTTTTTTCTCACAGTGTCATTTGTTTTGAGGCTTATCCCTCACTGGTTTCTCACACGATCTGATATTGTATTGAGATTTACACCTCACAGCTTTCTGACACACTCATATAGCATTGTTTTATCGTTCACTGGTTTCTGGCACACTCATATTGCATTGAGAACACTCATATTTCAGAATCATCGTTCACTGGTTTTTGGCACACTTTCATATGGTATTGAGTTTTAACCTTTTATTGTATTGTTTATCCCTCACTAGTATTTAGGTTTATCCCTCACTAGTTTCTCATTCTTTCAAATTGTTTTGAATTTTTTCCCTCTCTGGTTTCTCTCATACTCGCATATTGTATTGAGCTTTATATCTCAATGGTTTCTTACACATTCGAATATCTTGTTGAGTTTATCCCTCATTGATTTCTCACACACTGGTTTTTGACATTTTCTCATATTATATTGGCGTTTATCCCTCTCTTGTTTCTCACACATTCTCATATTGTACTGAGATTTGTCTCACTACTTTCTCACACTCATATTGTTATGAGGTTGATCCTTCATTGTTTTCTGACACAATCTCATATTGTATTGATGCTTATCCCACTGATCTCTCACACTTGTGTAAAGTATTGAGGTTTATCTCGCAGGTTTCTCACACATATTTTGTTGAGGTTTATCCCGCAGTGGTTTTTTCATATACTATCAAATTTTGTAAAGGTTTGTCGTAGAGTCTCATATCGTATTGAGGTTCATCCCTCACTGCTCTCTCAAATACTCTCATATTATATTGATGTTTATCCCTGTCTGGTTTCTAAAACACCTCTATATTGTATTAACGTTTATCCCCCACTGATTTCTCACACACTTTCATATTAAATTTAGGTTTATCCCTTCCTGTATTCTCAAAGTGTCATATTGTTTTGATGTTTATACCTCACAGGTTTCTGACACACTCATATAGCACTGAGTTTTATCCTTCACTGGTTTCTGACACACTCATATTGCATCGCGTTATCTTTCACTGATTTTCTGACACACTCTTATATTGCATTTTTTATCCACTGGTTTCTGACACTCATATTGCATTAAGCGATATCGATCACTGGTTACTGACACACTCTAATATGGCATTCAGCTTTATCCTTTACAGGTTTCTGACACACTCTTAGTAAATTGAGTATCATTCACTGGCTTTTGACACACTCATCTTGCATTAAGTTTTATCCTTCACTGGTTTCTCACACACTCATATGGTATTCATTTTTAACCTTCAATGGTTTCTCATACACTCTTTCATTGTATGGAAGATTTTCCTTCACCGGCTCTGACAATCTAATATTGTATTATTTTTATCCTTCACTGTGTTCTCATTCTCTTTCATATTGTTTTAGAGTTTTTCTCTCATATTTTGTTGTTTATCCCGCAGTGATTCTTTTATATACTATCAAATTTTGTAGAGGTTTATCCCTCTGGTTTCTCCGAGTCTCACATTATTTTGAGGTTTATCCCTCACTTATTTCTCACACATTCGCATAATGTATTGAGGTGTGTCCCTCAGAGGTTTCTCACACACTCATATGGTATTCATTTTTAACCTTCAATAGTTTCTCATACACTCTTTTATTGTATGGAGGTTTTTCCTTCACTCGCTTCTGACACTCTAATATTGTATTATTTTTATCCTTCACTGTGTTCTCATTCTCTTTCATATTGTTTTGGTTTTTCCCTCATTGGTTTCTCACACACTCTGAGGTTTATCTCTCACTGTTTCTGACGTTTATCCCTCTTTGGTTTGTCACACAATCTCATATTGTATTGATGTTTGTTCCTCAATGGTTTCTCACACACTTTTATATTGTACTGAGATTTATCTCTCACTAGTTTCTCACACACTATAATATTGTTATGAGGATGATCCGCCCTTTTTCTGACACAATCTCATATTGAATTTAGGCTTATCGGTCTGATTTCTCACACTCGCATAATGTATTGAGGTTTATATCATAGGTCTCTCACTCATATTTTGTTGTTTACCCCGCAGTGATTTTTTTATATACTATCAAATTTTGTAGAGGTTTATCCCTTTGGTTTCTCCGAGTCTCACATTATTTTGAGATTTATGCCTCACCTATTTCTCACACATTCGCATAATGTATTGAGGTGTGTCCCTCAGAGGTTTTCACACACTCATATTTTGTTGTTTATCCCGCAGAGGTTTTTTTATATAATATCAAATTGTTTAGAGGTTAATTCCTCATTGGTTTCTTGCCGTCTCATGTTGTATTGAGGTTTATCCCTCACTGGTTTCTCACAAACTCTCATATATTCATGTTTTTTCCTATATCGTATTTACGTTTATCCCCAACTAGTTTCTCACACTCTTTCATATTGAATTTAGGTTTATCCCTCCCTATTTTCTCACAGTGTCATATTGTTTTGAAGTTTATCCCTCAGTGGTTTCTCACACGATCTGATTTTGTATTGAGGTTTACACCTGACAGGTTTCTGACACACTCATATTTCACGGCGTTTTTTCCTTCACTGGTTTCTGACACACTCTCATATTGCATTGTGTTATCGATCACTGGTTTCTGACACAAAGAGTATTGTCATCGTTAACTGGTTTTTGATACTCTCATATAGCATTAACTTTTCTCCACTTTTTTCTGACACACTTTCATACGGTATTGAGTTTTAACCTTCAATCGTTTCTCATACACTTTTATTGTATTGAGGTTTATCCCTCATTGGTTTGTAAATAAGTCTGATATTATAGGTTTATCCTTAACAAGTTTCTCATTCTCTTTCATATTGTTTTGAAATTTTTCCTCACTGGTTTCACACATAGTCGCATATTGTATTGAGTTTTATATCTCAATGGATTATCTCACATTCGCATATCTTGAGGTTTTTGCCTCATTGGTTTCTCACACACTCTGAGGTTTATCCCTCACTGGTTTCTGACATATTCTCATATTGTATTGGCGTTTATCCTGCTCTGGTTTGTTCCACAATTGTTTCTCACACTCATATTGTACTGAGATTTATCTCACTAGTTTTTCACACATTTTAATATTCTTATGAGGTTGATCCTTCACTGTTTACTGACAATCTCATATTGTATTGAGACTTATCCCTCACTGATTTCTCGCACATTCGAATAATGTATTGAGGTCTCTCTCCTGCATGTTGAGGTTTATCCAGCAGTGTTTATTTAATATGCTATTAGACTTTTGTAGATTTTTATTCCTCACTGGTTTCTCGCACTCATATTGTTTTGAGGTTTATTTCTCGCTGGTTTCTCACAAACACATATTGTATTGATGTTTATCCTCCTATATTGTATTCACGTTTATCCCCACTGGTGTCTCAGACACATATTAAATATAGGTTTACCCCTCCCTTTTTTTCAGTGTCACTGGTTTCTCACACGATCTGATATTGCATTTAGGTCTACACCTCGCAGGTTTCTGATTCACTTATTGCATTGAGTTTAATCCTTCACAAGTTTCTGACACACTCATATTGCATTGTGTTATCTTTCACTGGTCTCTGACACATAATTCATTATCCCTCACTGGTTTCTGTCACACTCATATTGCATTGCTATCGCTTACTGGTTTATGACACACACTCATATTTCATTAAGTTTTATCCTTCACTGGTTTCTGACACACTTTCATACGGTACTGAGTTTTAACCTTCTCTTGTTTCTCATACTCTTTCATTTTTTTGAGGTTTAGCCTTCAATGGTTTCTCAGACACTCTAATATTGCATTTAGGTTTATCATTCTATGGTTTTTGAATCTCTTTCATATTGCTTTGAAATTTTTCCTTCACTGGTTTCTGATATCGTATTGACATATATCTCAATGGTTTCTTACACATTCGCATATCTTGAGGTTTATCCCTCACCGGTTTCTCACACTCTTTTATATTGTATTGAAGTTAATGCCTCATTGGATTCTGACATATTCTTATATTGTATTGACGTTTATCCCTCTCTTGTTTGACACACTCATATTGTATTGAGGTTTGTTCCACAATAATTTCTCACACTCATATTGTACTGATAATTTATCTCACTAGTTTCTCACACACTCAAATATTGTTATGAAGTTAATCCTTCATTGTTTTCTTACACAATCTCAAACATTCGCATAATGCATTGAGGTTTATCCCTCAGATGTTTTTCACACACATTTTCTTGAGGTTTATCCCGCAGTGGTTTTTTTATATTCTATCATATTTTGTAGAGGTTTATCCCTCACATATATCTCGCACTCTCATATTGTATTGAGGTTTCTGACATATTTTTATATTGTATTGACGTTTATCCCTCTCTGGTTTGACACACTCTCATATTGTATTAAGCTTTGTTCCACAATGATTTCTCACACACTCATATTGTACTGATTATTTATCTCATTAGTTTCTCACCCACTCAAAAATTATGAAAATCCTTCACTGTTTTCTTAATCTCACATATTCGCATAATGTATTGAGGTCTATCCCTCAGATGTTTTTCACACACTCATATTTTGTAGAGGTTTATCCCTCTCGAAGACTCTCATATTGCATTGAGTTTCATCCTTCACAATCTCTCATATTGTATTGTTTATCCCTAACTGGTTTCTAACAAACTTCTATATCGTATTCACGTTTATCCCCCGGTCGTTTCTCACACACTTTTATATTATATTGTTTTGAGGTTTATCCCTCACTGATACTGTATTGCGGTTTACATTTCACAGGTTTCTGACACACTCTTATATTGCATTCAGTTTTATCCTTTACTGTTTTCTGGCACACTCTCATATTGCACTGAATTTTATCCTTCTCTGGTTTCTGACACTCATATTACATTGTGATATCTTTCACTGGTTTCTCACACATTCTCATATTGCATTGTCATCTTCACTGGTTTTTGACACATATTGCATTGTTTCATCGTTCACTGGTTTTTTATAAACTCATTTAGCATTGAGTTTTATCCTTCACTGGTTTCTGACACACTCTCATTCTCATACACTCTTTTATTGTACAGAGGTTTATCGATCATTAGTTTCTGACACTAATATTGTATTTAGGTCTATCCTTTATTGGTTTCTCATTCTCTTTCATATTAATTTGAAAATTTTCCCCCACTGGTTTCTCACATACTCTTATATTGTATTGAGATTTATATCTGAATGGTTTTTCACACGTTCCCATATCTCGAGGTTTATCCCTCATTCGTTTCTCACACAATCTGGTTTGTAACATTCTCATATTGTATTGACGTTCATCCCTCTCTGTTTTGTCATACATTCTCATATTTTATTGAGGTTTGTTCCACAATGGTTTCTCACACTCTCATATTGTACTAGGATTTGTCTCACTAGTTTCTCACACACTGATATTTTTATGAGGTTGATCCTTCACTGCTTTCTGACAAAATTTCATATTTTATTGAGGCAAATCCCTCACTGATTTCTCACATATTCGCATAATGTATTGAGGTTTATCTATCATAGGTTTCTCACAAACACTCATATTTTGTTGAGGTTTATCCCGCAGTTCTTTTTTTAATATACTATCAAATTTTGTAGAGATTTATCCCTCACTGGTTTCTCACAAACTCTCATGGTATAGCGAGTTTATCCCTGATTGGGTTCTAACACACTCCTATATTTTATTAACGTTTATCCCCAACTGGTTTCTCTCACATTTTCATATTAAATTTAGGTTTATCCCTCTTTGTTTTCTCACAGAGGTTTATCCCTCTCTTGTTTCTCACACTTAGCATTTTTATCCTTCACTGGTTTCTGACACATTCTCATATAAAGCATGTTCTATCCTTGACTGGTTTCTGACACTGGTTCCTGACACACTCATATTACATTGAGTGTTATCTTTCACAGGTTTCTGACACACTCTCATATTGCATTAAGTTTTATCCTGACTGGTTTCTGACACACATATTGCATTGTTATCGTTCACTGGTTACTGACACATTCATAGTGCATTGAGCTTTATCTTTCACTGGTTTCTGTCACCATTCACTGGTTTTTGACACATTCATCTTGATTCTCACACTTTCATACGGCAATGAGTTTTAACCTTCAATGGTTTCTCATACACTCTTTTATTGTGTTGCTTTCTAAGATTCTTTAATTTAGGTTTATCCTTCATTGGTTTCTCATTTTCTTTCATTTTGTTTTGAAATTTTTCCCTCACTGGTTTCTCACATACTCTCATATTGTATTAAGCTTTATATCTCAATGGTTTCTAACACATTCGCATATCTTGTTGAGGTTTATCCGTCATTGTTTCTCACACACTCTGAGGTTTATCCCTCACTGGTTTCTTACATATTCTCATATTCTCTCTGTTTTGTCACACACTCTCATATTGTGTTGGTTTCTGTAATGAGATTTATCTCTCACATTTTCTCATACAATCCAATATTGTTAAGAGCTTAATCCTTCACTGTTTCCTCACACAATCTCATATAAAACTGAGGCTTATCCCTCATTGATTTCAACACATGCGCATAATATATTGAGGTTTATCTCATGGGTTTTTCACACTCGTATTTTGTTCATGTTTATCCCGCAGTGGGTTTTATATATACTATCAAATTTAGTTTTGAGGTTTATGCCTCACTGCTTTCTCACTCTTTTATTGGATTGAGGTTTTCCCCCTACTGGTTTCTCACACTAATATTAAATTTAGGTTTATCCCTCTCTGTTTTCTGTGTCATATTGTTTTTAGGTTTATCTTCCACTGGTTTCACACACGATCTGATATTGTTATTGATGTTTACACCTCACAGGTTCCTAACACATTCATATGGCATTGAGTTTTATCGATAACTTCAGTGGTTTCTGACACACTCATACTGCATTGATTGTTATCTTTCAATGGTTTCTGACACACTCTCATATTGGATTACTTTTTAAACTTCACTGGTTTCTGAGACACTCATATTGCGTTGAGAGTTATCGTTCACTGGTTTCTGACACTCATATAGCAGTGTCTTCGTTCACTGGTTTTTGACATACTCTCATATAGAATTGTTTTATCCTTCACTGGTTTCTAAGACACTCTAATATTGTATTTAGGTTTATCCTTCACTGGTTTCTCATTCTCTTTCATATTGTTTTGGAAATTTTCCCTCACTGGTTTCTCACATACACGCATATTGTATTGAGCTTTATATCTCAATGGTGTCTCACATATTCGCGTATCGTGTTGAGGTTTATCCCTCATTGGTTTCTCACACACTCTGAGGTTAATCCCTCACTGGTTTCTGACATATTTTTATATTGTATTGACGTTTATCCTTCTCTGGTTTGTCAAAATCATATTGTATTGATGTTTGTTCCCCAATGGTTTCTCCTACTCTCATATTGTACTGAGATTTATCTCTTTTCTAGTTTCTCACACATTCCAATATTGTTACGAGGTTGATCCTTCACTGTTTTCTGACACAATCTCATATTGTATTGAGGCTCATCCCTCACTAATTTCTTACACATTCGCATAATGTATTGAGGTTCATCTCATGTTTTGTTCAGGTTTATCCCACTGTAGTTTTTTTATATAACTTCAAATTTTGTAGAGGTTTATCCCTCACTGGTTTCTCGTAGAGCCTTATATTATACTGAGGTTTATCTCTCTGGTTTCTCACAAACTTTCACTTCAAATTTTGGTTTATCCCTCCCTGTTTTCTCACAGAATGTCATATTGTTTTGAGGTTTATCCTACACTGGTTTCTCACTCCATCTGATATTGTATTGATGTCTACACCTCACAGGTTTCTGACACTCATATGGCATTGAGTTTTATGCTTCACTGGTTTATGACACACTCATATTACATTTTGTTATCTTTCACTGGTTTCTGAAACACTCGTTGCATTGTTTTATTCTTCACTGGTTTCTGACACACTCATTTTGCATTGAGCGTTATGGATCACTGGTTTCTGACACTTTCATAATTCATTAAGCTTTATCCTTCACTGGTTTCTAACACACTCACAGTGCATTGAGTGTCATCATTTAATGGCTTTTGACACGCTCATCTTGCATGGTTTTATCCGTAACTGGTTTTTAACACATTCATACACACATACACTCTTTTATTGTATTGTATTGTATTGAGGTTTACCCTCACTGGTTTTTCAGACTATCTAATATTGTATTATTTTTATCCTTCACTGCGTTCTCATTCCCTTTCTGGTTTCTGACATATTCTTATATTATATTAATGTTTATCCCTCTCTGGTTTTCACACACTCTCATATTGTATTGAGGTTTTTTCCACAATGGTTTCTCACACACTCTCATATTATGCTGAGATTTCTCTCTCACTAGTTTCTCAAAGACTTTAATATTGTTATGAGAATGATCCTTCACTGTTTACTGACAATCTCATATTGTATTGAGGCTTATCCCTCTGATTTCTCGCACATTCTCATAATGTATTGAAGTTTATATCATAGGTCTATTACACACATATTTTATTGATGTTTATCCCGTAGTAGTGTTTTTTTTTTATATACTCAAACTTTGTAGGTTTATCCCTCTTCTTTCTCCGTCTCATATTGTTTTAAGGTTTATCACTCACTGGATTTTCACAAACTCTCATATTATATTCATAATTATCCCTGACTGGTTTCTAACACACTTCTATATTGTATTGACGTTTATCCTCCACTGGTTTCTCACACACTTTCATATTGACGTTTACACCTCACAGGTTCCTTACACACATATTGCATGGAATTTTTTCCTTCACTGCTTCCTGACACACATATTGCATTGAGTGTTATCTTCCACAGGTTTTTGATACACTCATATTGCAGGGAGTTTTATCCTTCAATGGTTACTGACACTCATATTGCGTTGTGTTATCGTTAATTGGTTTCTGACACACTCATATTGCATTGTTTTATCGTTCACTGATATCTGACATATATTGCATTGTGTCATCGTTCACTGGTTTTTGACACACATATAGAATTGTTTTATCATTCACTGGTTTCTAACAAAATTTCATATGGTATTGAGTTTTAACCTCTAATCGTTTCTCATACACTTTTATTGTATTGAGGATTATCCCTCATTGGTTTCTAAGACAGTCTAATATTGTATTTCGGTTTATCCTTCACTGGTTTCTCATTCTCATTCATATTGTTTTGAAATTTTTCCCTCACTGGTTTCACTCATACTTGCACACTGGTTCCTAACATATTCTCATATTGTATTGACGTTTATCCCTCTCTGGTTTGTCACACTCATATTGTAATGAGGTTTGTTCCAAAATGGTTTCTCACACTCTTATATTGCACTGAGATTTATTTTTCACTAGTTCCTCACACATTCACTGTTTACTGACACAATCTCATATTGTATTGAGGCTTATCCCTCGCTAATTTCTCACACATTCGTATAATGTATTGAGGTTTATCTCTTATAGGCTTCTTTTTTAAATACTATCAAATTTTGTAGATTTTTATCCCTCACTGGTTTCTCGCAGTCTTATATTGTATTGAGATTTATCCCTCATTGGTTTCTCACACATTCGTATAATCTATTAAGGTTTATCTCTTATAGGTTTCTTTTTTAAATACTATCAAATTTTGTAGATTTTTATCCCTGACTGGTTTCTCGCAGTCTTATATTGTATTGAGATTTATTCCTCATTGGTTTCTCACAAACTCATATTGTATTGATGTTCATCCCTGAATTGTTTCTAACACCCTCCTATATTGTATTCATGTTTATCCCCTACTGGTGTCTTCGCACTCTCATATTAAATATAGGTTTATACCTCCCTGTTTTCTCACAGTGTCATTTGTTGTGAGGTTTATCCCTCACTGGCTTCTCGCACGGTCTGATACTGTATTGAGGTTTACACCTCATAGGTTTCTGATAAACTCATACAGCATTGAGTTTTATCCTTCACTTGTAGCTGACACTCATATTGCATGACTTTCAACCTTCACTGGTTTCTGACACACTCATATTGCATTGAGTGTTATCTTTCTCTGGTTTCTGACACAAATTGCATTAAGTTTTATCCTTCACTGGTTACTTACACGTATTGCATTGTTATCGTTTACTAGTTTATGACACATATTACTTTCTGACACACTTTCATACAAAATTGAGTTTTAACCTTCAATGGTTTCTGACATACTCGCATATTGTATTGAGATTTATATCTCAATGGCTTTTCATGCATTCCCATATCTTGTTGAGGTTTATCCCTAATTGGTTTCTCACACTCTGATATTGTATTGTGGTTTATGCCTCCCTGGTTTCTGACATATTCTCATATTGTATTGACGTTTATCCCTCTCTGGTTTGTTCCACACACTCTCCTATTGTAATGAGATTCATCTCACTAGTTTCTCACACACTCTAATTTTGTTATCAGGTTAATCCACTTTCTGATTTTTCACACATTCACATAATGTATTGAGATTTATCCCTCAGATGTTTCTCATACGCTCATATTTTGTTGGGGTTTATCCCGGTTCTTTTTTTCTTTATATACTATCAAATTGTTTGGAGGTTTATGCCTCACATGTCTATTGTATTGATGTTTATCCCTGAATGGTTTCTAACACATTGTATTGATGTTTATCCCCCACTGGTTTCTCAAACACTTTTATATTGAATTTAGGCATATCCCTCACTGTTTTCTCACAAAGTGTCATCCTGTTTTGAGGTTTATCCCTTACTGGTCTCTGACACACTTATATTGCATTTAGTTTTCTTTCACTAATTTCTGACAAACTCTCATATTGTATGAGTATAATGTTTCACTGGTTTCTGACATATTCATATTGCATTGATTTTCATCATTTACTGGTTTTTGAAATGATCATATTGCAATGAGTGTTATAGTTCACTGGTTACTGGCACACTCTCATATTGCGTTGAGTGTTATGCTTCACAAGTTTCTTACACACATATTGCATTGTGTCATCGTTCACTGATTTTTGACACATATTACATTGAGTTTTATCCTTCCTGGTTTCTGACACACTTTCATAATCTATTCAAATGTTTTCTCATGCACTTTTTTTATATTGAGGTTTATACCTCTTATTTCTCACTCACTCATATTTTTTTGAGGTTCGTCCCGCAGAGGTTTTCTACATACTATCAAATTGTGTAGAAGTTTGTTCCTCACTGATTTCTCGGAGTCTCATTTTGTATTGATGTTTATCCCTCACCGGTTTCTCACACACTCCTATATTGTAATGACGTTTATCCGCCACTGGTTTCTCGCACACTTTCATATTGAATTTGGGTTTATATAACCCTCACTGTTTTCTCACAGTCAAATAGTTTCTCGTACGATCTGATATTGTATAAAGATTTATACCTCAAAGGTTGCTGACACATATTTTATTGTTTATCGTTCACTGGTTTCTGACACTCTCATATTGCATGGTTTACCCTTCACTGGTTTCTAACACAATCATATTGTAATGAGTGTTAACTTTCACATGTTTTATCTTTCATTGGTTTCTGACACATATTGCATTTTTATCCTTCACTGGTTTCTCACACACTCTAATATTGTATTTAGGTTTATCCATCACTGGTTTCTCATTCTCTTTCATATTGTTTTGAAACTTTTTCTTCACTGGTTTTTCACAATTTCGCATATTATGTTGAGCTTTATATCTCAATGCTTTCTCACACATTCGCAGAGATTGTTCACGTTTATCCCTCATTGGTTTCTCACACTGATATTGTATTGAGGTTTATCCCTCACTGGTTCCTTACATATTCTCATACTGAATTGACGTTTATCCCTCTCTGGTTTGTTACACACTCTAATCTTGAATTAAAAATTTCTTCTGCAATGGTTTCTCACACACTCTCAATCGTATATTGTATTGAGGCTTATCCCTCACTGATTTCTCACACATTCGCATACCGTATTGAGGTTTATCTCACAGGTTTCTCACACATATTTTGTTGAGGTTTATCCCGCAGTGGTTTTTTTAATATATTATGAAATTGTGAAGACGTTCATCCCCGACTGGTTTCTCGTAGAGTCTCATGTTGTATTGACGTTCATCCCTCACTACTTTCTCACAAACTCTCATATTATATTAATGTTTATCTCTGACTTGTTTCTAACACTCCTATACTGCATTAACGTTTATCCCCCACTGGTTTCTCACACTTTCATATTAAATTTAGGTTTATCCCTCCCTGTTATCTCACAGTGTCATATTGTTTTGAGGCTTATCCTACGCTGGTTTCTCACACGATCTGATATTGTATTGATGTTTACAACTCACAGGTTCCAGACACACTCATATAGCATTGAGTTTTATCGTTCACTGGTTTCTAACACACTTGTGTTATCATTTACTGTTTTCTGACACTCATATTACATTGAGTTTTATTGTTCACTAGTTTCTGACACACATATTTCAGTGTCATCGTTCACTGTTTTTTGGTACACTTTCATATGGTATTGAATTTTAACCTTAAATGGTTTCTCATACACTCGTTTATTGTATTTTTATCCCTTACTAGTATTTAGGTTTATCCCTCACTGGTTCTCATTATCTTTCAAATTGTTTTGAAAATTTTCTCTCTCTGGTTCCTCTCATACTCTCATATTGTATTGAGCTTTATATCTCAATAGTTTCTTACACATTCGCATATCTTGTTGAGGTTTATCAATCATTGGTTTCTCACACACTCTGATATTGTATTGAATTTTATCCCTCACATATTCTCATGTTATATTGACGTTTATCCCTCTCTTGTTTATCATACATTCTCATATTGTACTGAGATTTATCTCTACTTTCTCACACTCATATTGCTATGAGGTTGATCCTTCACTGTTTCTGACACAATCTCATATTGTATTGATGATTATCTCGCACTTATTTCCCACACATTCGCACAACGTATTGAGGTTTATCTCACAGGTTTCTCACACACTCACATTTTGTTGAAGTTTATCCCGCAGTTTTTTTTTATATTCTCTCAAATTTTGTAGAGGTTTCTCAGTAACCCTCACTGCTTCCTCACAAACTCTCATATTATATTCATGTTTATCCCTGTCTGGTTTCTAAAACACCTATATTGTATTAACGTTTATCCCTCACTGGTTTCTCACACACTTTCATATTAAATTTAGGTTTATCACTCCCTGTTTTCTCACAGTGTCATATCGTTTTGAGGTTTATCCTACACTGGTTTCTCACACGATCTGATATTGTATTGATGTTTACACCTCAGAGGTTTGTGACACACTCATATAGCACTGAGTTTCATCCTTCACTGGTTTCCTGACACACTCTTTTATTACATTTGTTATCCTTCAATGGTTTCTGACACTCATATTGCATTAAGCGCTATCGATCACTGGTTACTGACACACTCTCATATTGCATTCAGCTTTATCCCAGACTGGTTTCTGACACAGTCGTAGTGCACTGAGTGCGATTATTCACTGTCTTTTGACACATCTTGCATTAAGATTTTTCCTTCACTGGTTTCTCACACATAAGGTACTCATTTTTAACACTCTTTTATTGTATGGAGGTATTCCTTCACTGGCTTCTCAGACACTAATATTGCATTATTTCTATCCTTCACTGTGTTCTCATTCTCTTTCATATTGTTTTGATGTTTTTCCCTCATTGGCTTCTCACACACTCTGAGGTTTGTCTCTCGTTGTTTTCTGACATATGTATTGACGTTTATCCCTATGGTTTGTCACACACTCTCATATTGTATTGAGGTTTGTTCAACAATGGTTTCTCACATTTTCATATTGTACCGAGATTTATCTCTCACTAGTTTCTCACACACTATAATATTGTTATGAGGATGATCCTTCGCTGTTTTTTGACACAATCTCATATTGTATTGAGGCTTATCTCTCTGATTTCTCACACTCGCATAATGTATTGAGGTTTATATCATAGGTCTCTCACACACTCATGTTGTTTATCCCGCAGTGATTTTTTTATATAAGATCAAATATTGTAGAGGTTTATCCCTCTGGTTTCTCTGAGTCTCATATTATTTTGAGGTTTATCTCTCACTTATTTCTCAC
>JAYMFT010384000.1:0-35737 GCA_038088735.1 Panulirus argus
GATGAAGTGCGGCAAGGCGGCAGGATTGGATGGTATTGCAGTTGAATTTATTAAGAAAGGGGGTGACTGTGTTGTTGTTTGGTTGGTAAGAATATTCAGCGTAAGTATATGTCATGATGAAGTGCAAAGGGGTAAAGGTGAGTGTTCTAATTATAGAGGTATAAGTTTGTAGAGTATTCCTGGAAAATTGTATGGGAGGGAATTGATTGAGAGAGTGAAGGCATGTACAGAGCATCAGATTGAGGAGGAGCAATGTGGTTTTTGAAGTAGTAGAGGTTGCGTGGATCAAGTGTTCGCTTTGAAGCATGTATGTGAGAAATACTTAAATAAACAGATAGATTTGTATGTAACAATTATGGATCTGGAGAAGGCATACAATAGGGTTGACAGAGAGGCCTTGTGGAAGGCCTTAAGAATATATGGTGTGGGAGGTAAAGTGCTGGAAGCAGTGAGATGTTTTTATCAAGAGTGTAAGGCATGTGTACAAGTAGGAAAAGAAGAGAGTGACTGGTTCCCAGTGAAGGTCGCTCTGCGTCAGGGGTGTGTGATGTCCCCTTGGTTGTTTAATGTGTTTATGGATGGGGTGGTTAGGAAGGTAAATGCAAGAGTTTTGGAGAGAGGGGTGAGTATGCAATCTGTTGGGGATGAGAGGACCTGGGAAGTGAGTCAGTTGTTGTTCGCAGATGATAGAGCACTGTTGGCTGATTCGAGAGAGAAACTGCAGAAGTTGGTGTCTGAGTTTGGAAAAGTGTGTGAAAGGAGAAAGTTGAGAGTAAATGTGAATAAAAGGAAGGTTAGGTTCAGCAGGGTTGAGGACGAGTTAGTTGGGGAATGAGTATGAATGGGAAAAAGCTGGAGGAAGTGAAGTGTTTTAGATATCTGGAAGTGGACTTGGCAGCAAATGGAACCATGAAAGCGGAAGTAAGTCATAGGGTGGGGGAGGGTGCGAAGGTTCTGGGAGCGATGAAAATTGTGTGGAAGGAGAGAACATTATCTTGGAGAGCAAAGATGGGTATGTTTGAAGGAATAGCAGTTACAGCGATATTATATGGTTGCGAGGCATGTGCTATAGATAGAGTTGTACAGAGGAGGGTAGATGTACTGGAAATGAAATGTGTAAGGGAAATATGTGGTGTGAGATGGTTTGATCAAGTAAGTGATGTAAAGGTAAGAGAAATGTGTGGTAATAAATAGAGTGTCGATGAGAGAACAGAAGAGGGTTTGTTGAAATGGTTTGGACATATGGAACGAATGAATGAGGAAAGGTTGATAAAGAAGAAATATGTTTCAGAGATGGAGGGAACATAAAGCAGGAGACCAAATTGGAGGTGGAAGAATGGAGTGAAAGGGATTTTGAGCGGTCGGGGCCTGAACATGCAGGATGGTGAAAGGCATGCACAGAATACAATTAAATGGAATGATGTGGTATACTGTCAATGGACTGAACCAGGGCATGTGAAGCATCTGGTGTAAACCACGGAAAGGTCTGTGGGGCCTGGATGTGGATAGGGAGCTGTGGTTTCAGTGCATTACACATGACAGCTAGAGACTGAGTGCAAGCAAATGTGGCCTTTTTCATCTATTTCCTGGTGCTACCTCACTGAAGCATGGGGTGGTGATGCTTTTTCATGTGGGGCAAGGTGGTGTCAGGAATGTATGGAGGGGAGCAAGTATAAGTATACTCAACATTGGGCAGCCCATGAATGCATCAAGATCAGGAACACTAACCGCTACACCACGGGAGTCCATATCAGGTATACTGAAACATACCTCTAATTTGAAAACTTACCTTTATACAATGGTAATAACGAACTTACAAAGAGGATAGACATGTGCCTTGAAAAATATCCCACCACATCAAAACATACACAAATATGATTAACCCTGTGCCAACTGTTCACTCTTCTATACCAATATGATTAGCATGTATAGCTCATAATCAGTATTTGCATAATATACACACAGTAATAAACAATTTCAAGAGTGCTAGTTAACTACTCTGTTCTAAGCATGAAAACACATGGCCATTCCAAACTGTACAGATATCACGTTTGAGCACCGTTTGTCATAGTCTTTATAAAAATGTAATAAGTTCAACTCCCAATATTATTCATCAATGAGACCAAAAAGGTATATGGACCACAAGGATAATGAAACTTAAGTTCTTTCAATTGTTTACTCTTAATGTATAGTCTATTTCTTGCCAACAACAGCTGCATCTTCTGCTGCCTCCTTCGCCTTTTTGGCACGTATACCCCATGTCTTTGAAATAGTACGTTCCTGAAAGGAGAAGTACATTTCTTAATATTCTACAATGATAATATTGTATTCATGTAATTTTAGGGTGCTTTTTGTATAAAGCAACAACATTAACATGTATTCTTCCCTACATTTCACCAAACTCAGGCAAAATGCCGATACCCAAAACCTAACCAATCTTGAAAAACTGTTCCTTGGACAGAGTTTGTGACATAAACTAAAATATTAAAGTAACAATAGTGTTCTCTGGTGCTTCTGCTACAAACTTAGAAGGGTGTTTCATGGGACTCTCAATAACTAGCTGGACTGCTGTATGGTTACTAGGGGGGAAAAAATTCTAAAAAGTTCCATGACCAAAGAGTGTAATTTCCTTCAAGCCAGGAACCAGGCATTCCAGGCCAAATCTTTTGATACAGGATCTGATCCAGAAGTACAAGCTACAGTTATGGGTCTTTCATCAGCCAATTCTACCAACTACAACCTACCTCCATTAGAATCCATCAAAATTTAACGACTCTCAATCATACCTTAAATACCTTAATCATTTCTAAACTTACCATTCGGAGAGCATTAAAGCAACTGTATTTCTTTTCTCTCTTACTAATGCGCCTGGCCTTCTCCTTCTTTGCCTTCCTGATGTGAGGCATGACATCACCCACCAGTTGCTGTGCCAAGGCCAGCTCTTGAGGCTGTTAACAAAAGAAAATGACATATCAAAAGCAATGCAACATGCTATTCAGAAAAAGTTCTGTAAAGCCTATACATTTCTGAAGACAAAGCTAAAACATATGCGATACCAATACTGGGGGGGGATCCATACTTATTCCCTTCATTCCTTATCATGTATACCATAAAGGCATATTTCCTACCCGTATTTGGGAAAACCAGTGGTTTCTTTTCTGACTGAAGGCATTTACAAATACCAGACATTTCAGACAACATTACCTCCCATGAAAAAATATCTACCATCAGTTAGTTACTCGGAGAAAACGAAAGGTGAAGAACAGAGTACATACAAATTATCTGGGGCCCCCCCACCTACTAAACAGTGTAAAAGAATGATATACTATGGGATTTTGATGAAAATTACTGCCAATCATCATCTCTTAGGCATTAGGATAATATGCAGAAAAAATCCAAAACAGAGCAGAGGAAAATTAAACAAGAAGAAGCAAAAAGTTACACAATAAACAAGAATTAAATGGATGTGCTTGGCAAGATTTAAATGCCCAAGTTGCACCAAGATATTAAATGTTCACAATGTACAAAGCTTAAATGACCAACTTAAAATGGCTTAAACATTATATTTCAAACAGATGAAACCTCTCAGGCCAGGTGAGACAACTTTTCTAACAAGACTGAAAAATTTAATAATCCTCTTGTGCATAATGCAAACTTTTCATAGTAGTAAAATATTTTCTTAAGTAGCAAGTATCATCTATAACTAGTTTAATAAATATTAAATCATAATTCAATATTCTGGTTTGTAGTATCTACAATAACTAATAATAATTTGGACTGTTTCGAAGCTGGTGGGCTCCTTTATTAAGAAAGAGCTTATTCTGCCTCAGCAAGGTGGAACACAGTGCATTACTCTTATCAATACTGCTATCCCAGGTCTTTACCTTCCCCAACCCATACTCATACTCTAAGAGTTAAGTCATATGGATGAGTGTACTAAAAATTAAATAAAATTTGAAATCAATCTTTCTAATAGCCTGTTCGCTCAAGATTCGCCAGGCACACTTTTCTTTAAAAAGTTTTGATAAACAGAAATGTTCTTCAAATCCAGTGTTTTTTTAAAACAATGCTCTTTGCACAATATGGCTCCTCATGAAATCAGTCACTTATTGCAAACTCTTCATACTTCACGCAACTTTTTTAATGTGCGCTTGCCTTTCCCACCTCGGCAAACCAGCATCATGAACAAAGCATCTAATGAAAAATCCTTGCTTTGTTCATCACTGCCCTTTTTGAACGAGAGGATACAAGGGAGGAGGATTTGCAGTCCCCATTCCTCGCTTCTTAATCTACTCCTATGATGCAAAAGAAATTACTGACCAACATTCTGTCTACCCTATTACCAAAGATTGAATAAGAGTTTGTGTACTCGTACATTATAAGCACCAGACGGAAAGTTATGATCTTACATCTACCTTACAAGAAGCATCCCTAGTTCAACTTGAAATTAAATGCTTTATTCTCAGGACTAGGGTTATTAAATATGCACTTATGTAATACAGGCCAAGTTCTTTCTCAGCAAACTGCTTAAAAAGCTGGTTTGCTCTTACCATATTACCCTCTACTATGAGAATGAAACAAAATTACAAAAATTTATCAAGTACTCAAACAAGAACAAACCAATACCAATAAACAAACTTTTGCCATCTTATTGCAGTACTAGAGAGTGAGATATATACTACCTAAGGATGCTGTAGGATGGTGAAGAAATAAGGGTAGTGATAGGGCAAGGGTTGATATGAAATTTTCAAATCAACAGAAACTAAAGTGGATTGAGTGGTGATTTTGCAAGAGTTCTGCTAGTTTCAGGACCCTAAAATTTCAAAACAACCAGTCGTTGGATATCAAAATGTAGGAAGGTTGGTGATGGAGCAAGATTCACGATGGTGGAAGTAAAGGAACAAGGAATGTGATAAATCCGTGTTGGTGACAGTAAGGGTTCTAATATTTCCAAACAACAGATTTAAGGAGCCTAAATTCATTGCTTGTACACCAAACGTTTAATGATGGCAAATAACAGTGCAACATAATAAAAATTGTATGCATAATCATTTAAACCAAATATAAACAAACCTAATATAATCTATAATTTTCTTTAACATATGTATTCTACAGCCATCCTCCAAATAAGAAAGCAGACAGACTGACTCTGTTCACTGTTCAACACTGACAGACACCAGCAAGGAAATCTATATTGAAAATCACCCTCTGAAGACATCCAAGCTCATAAATGTTACTCATATTTCAAGGAATGTAAATGCAGAAAAAGAAGACATTATATGAAAGAATCAAATGATCCTTATCACTGGCAAGTCAGTACTTTAAACCCCAAATCAATGGCTTACCGAGGAATCTGTCTTCTTTGGCTTGTTGGCCTTCAACGGGAAGAGGATAAGTTTGCTCTTGTATTCTTTGAGCCGCTGAACATTCTGTTGCAACGACTCCATGGACTTGTTAACACGGCGATAATCTACAGAAACGCCGATTGTTTGAGCGTACTTCTTGTTGAGACCTGCTGCCTAGAGTAAAATTGATAAGCCACATGAATGCATGGCACAAAAGAAGAAACCATTGTTTACAAAATATTCAGTTAGTCCAGCAACCCAAAACACATGCAAAATGTGGGGGAAAAAAAAAGATAAAAATGAGAATGAATAGTTTTCTTAACTTGCAATTTGCAAAACTAACTCGTGAAGGTGTGTTTGATAAACAAAATTTGTGCAATCCTATGGGGTAGGAGGGTCCTCGAAAATGTTGCACTTCTCTTGTCCAATGATGATACACTCATCAAAGAGGACTTATTGGTCACACTGCTACCCCTTGCAAAATAACATGCTTTGCAATCACCAAAGAGTACTCAACACCTGCACAATGAAAAATCTATACTTCCAACACAGTCCCACTTCAATGAGCTTTAATTGGATCCAAGTCTTTACAACAGCTCTAACCCCTTTTCATCCAAACCAATATATTAACTAATCAACCCTCAAGCATATATCAAAAGCTCATCCTTGCTTCAAACATAAGCAACTTGTATTCAATGTCTCTGCCATTCCCTGTAAACATCAAAAACGCAGAAGACACTCACTCTCTAAATGATCAGAGAAGCATTAACAAGCACCTCAAAACCCAATCTTAGTTCCAACTTCCCTGACATATATTCATATGAAACCACTTTTCCCACGCAAACAAGAGTTGCACTATCCTAACTGCATTCTGGATTCCATCTTTCTCTCTCTAATATTACACACCAATTCTACATATCAAAAAACCCTAAAAACCCAAAACTTCCACAATGAAAATGCTAAATACTAAATCCTAAACTTTCCAGCACTTGCATAACAAACACACATCACCACACTAAACGACCTGTGGTCAGGACCTGGGGATGTAGCCAGTTTCCACAATGTTAAGGCAGGAAGGTAAGGTATACAAGCACACACATCTGGTAAAATATTGAAACTTCCTTACCTTCAATTCCTCCAGAGTGAAACCCTTGCCTAATCGCTGCTTGGTGTTGTACCTGAAACATATACTTTCTTTAACAAGCTAATCTACAGGCAAATACACTGTTGTATATTCAGTCTAAAACATGGATTTCTTTATGTCATAAGGACCTATACCCTACAAAATAACACATTCACTTACAAAATACACACTGAAAATATTACAAAAGCATGTAACTTCCTACCAGTTGTTTCTTTACCTACATCAAATGTACCAAATTTACCATGAGCACACATCCTAAAATTATGCACTTGCAACCCATTATCATTGATGCATTTTGTTTAAACTTCTAATACCCAGTCATACATGTAAATCACTGCAAATTCCTTTCATAAATATATTGTATGCATTCTTTCAAGTTCTCTATATTGCATTCTTAGCCTCATCTTTATTAGTTTCCCTGGCACATATGTACCTACCTACTGTGATACACACACATACTGAACCTACGAACTCTATCCATCAGCTGAGCATATCAAAATTCAGGAAGAAAGTAATGCACTTACTATTACCTCCCAAGACCCAAGATGTCTTATTCCCAAGCTCCAACTGTACATCACAAACACATCAAGCCCCAACCGAGCTAAAATATACAGTGTTAAAAGAATTCCCCCATTCCAAAAATCTTAACATCAATAATGAGCATACTGCCATGCCAAAGTTTGTATGAAGACTGTCCTTTTAAACCACTTTTTTATAACACTACAATCTATATTTTGTGCATCTTCCTTGTATACTTTCATCTTAAGCTAAACTGTACACAATTCTACATTACATTAACTAACAATATAACATCTTATCATTAGGGATTAGGGTTAGGGGAGGAAGAATATTTCCCAAGTATCCCCTCATGTCATAGAAGGCAACTAAAAGGGGTGGGGTTCAGGGTTTGAAATCCTTCCCTCCTGTTCTACTTTTCCAAATGAAGGAACAGAGACATAGGCAAACTGAGGATTTTTCCCTATGAGGCTCAGTCATCTGTTCTTGACGCTACCAGGCTATCACAGAAAATGGCAAATGTGTATGGATAAAATAAAAACTATTAATACTGTTAACACAAAGAGTCCTTTCAGAGCTGATGTGCGGACAAGGCAGTGGATGGATCCAAGGAAGATCATCTTTACTTCACACAGCCACTTGCACCATCTAAAACCTGATTTCATGTCCTAACTCCATACCAGTAAACAATAATTTTGCACCTGACCATATCCAGTTTAATGTAAATCTACAACAGAAATCTTGTTTTCAGGCTTTCTGCTTATTTTATTCCAATTATATAGCAATGACCTTACATTGAAAGGAAAGGCCTGAAAACCAATAAGCACAATTAAAAACTTGAAACCTACTTAAACGTGGGGCAACGAACAACAGGCCTCAATCTGCCCAAAGGCCGTGGAGCAACACGGCGAGCCTTAGCCTGCCTCTTGTTGCGACGCCTCTGCTTACGGGCAGCCTGGTTAAACCAAGTGCGTACATAACGCTGCCAATCTTTATGGAAGTGGCAGTTTGGGACAATATTATTTCTCTTTGGAGCCATGGTGTACCTGAAAATAAATAAATAAATTAATTTTTACCAGTGCAAAAATAAGCTATTGCATTACTTAGAAAGTTCTGTAAATCTGCTGACTATTTGTAAACATGAGCCTGATGGGACCTGACTGGTCCAGACTCCATTGCTCATGGATGCAAGACAAGTTTCGTATATTTGTAATCACAAGGTCATTTCCCTTTTAGGGGTGATCATAACAGAGCAGTTCGTGTTCCCAGCTACCATGTAAATGGTGCAGATTTCAAATCCTTGCTGTTGGAGGGCACTGTGTGTTCTATGAAAAGTGCACATTCACATGCACTATATTTGTGTTCATATATCTCCACCTGATGGTGTACTGTAATTTGCTAACCACTGGTCATGCAAGCCTGATGGGACATGACCGGTCTGGACCCCGTTGCTCATAGTCACAAAAGGAAGGGTATTCAATTACTAGTAACTGAGGTCATTTCCCCATTAAGGGTCATCATAGCGAAGTGGTTAGCATTTCCAGCTACCACCCAAATGGAGTGGGGGTTCAAATCCTTGCTGTTGTCGGGCAATGTGTGTTCTATGAAAAGTGCACGTTCATATGCACTATATTTGTGACTAAAGTTTTATAAAATTGCTGACTACTGGTAATGTGATCCTGAGGGGACTTAACTTGTCTAGATCGCATTGCTCATGGAAGCAAGACAAAGGGTATTCAATTACTAATCAAAGTCATTTCCCTATTAGGGGCAACCATAGCCGAGTGGTTAGTGTTCCCAGCAACCACACAAATGGTGCCCAGAACTATACTATGCTCTAACATTTATAAGCAACAACATGAGAGTGTCTTGTCAAATCTGTGGCCCCTAGTCCCCAGCATCATGGAGTGCTAAGAATCTCTGGGTTTCAGCCTGACTCTACCGCCAACAAGAGGGAGGGCTCTTGCAGTAGCAGTACCAACCCCTCCCACAGCTTTTCCCTCTCTGCGAGACCTTCCTCTTTTTATATTCACTATACCAACATTCGTGGTCTCTAGTAACCTCTCCTCAGTTGAACACCATCTGTATAGTACCTCTCCTAATATCTTATCTCTGTGCAAGATACAGTTGTCTCATGTTCTCACTAGTCCCTTTTTCATATCAAACTATAATCTCCACTTGCGTTTCCAATTCAAAGGTGGTGTTTGTGCTTACTCCAACATAAACCCACCTGCTGTATGCCTAAAGGACCTTGAGTCTCCAAACTTTGATGTCATGTGGCTCAAAGATAAGTCTCCCTACTACCACACTTGTCCTGTTTCACCTATTGCTCTCCTAATTCTCCAAAATTTTATATACATCTACACTCCTGCCATGACTGACATCCTCTCAACCATAAGCCGAGATCCTCTACCTCAGTGATTTCAACATTCACCATAAGAAATGGTTGAATTCCTCCTATACGAATGGAGGAGGGATGGAATCCCTCATGTTCTCCTTTCTCACTGATTTAGAGCAAATTATCTCTCACCCTAACCATATACCTGACAGCTTTGACCACTCCTAATATTCTGGATTTGTTTTTCACCTCTAGTCCATCTCACAGTAAATACACAATCTTGCCCCCAACTGGTTCATCTGATCATACTCTCATAAGTGTATCTATTCTAACGACACCTCCCCCTCTAGCAGCCCCTTTTATGCGTAATTACTGGCACCTAAACAAAATTGACTGGAATAACTTGCGCAACTTCTTTTCTGACTATGCTTGGGTAAATTACTGTCTCTTATGTGGTGATGCTTCTGTCTCTGCCAAATGTATAACAAGGGTTCTTCTTGATGGAATGGAAGCATTTATCCCCTCATCCTCCAACACTACTACTTTATCCAACCGATGGTTCAAGCATTCCTGTTCTGAGGCCATTCATTCAAGGGATCAGGCATATCGGGATTGGAAAAACTCTCCTACCTCTGGTTCCCATTCAACCTTTATCACTACCAATAATCGCTGCAAGTGCGTTATCTGTGAGGCAAAGCGTTCCTTTATCCAAAGGAAACGAGAACCTCTCCTCATCATCCACGGATTGGTCTTTCTGGTCTTTGGGTAAGGGCATCTCTAACAACTTCTGTCGCTCTACCTTTCCATCACTTTTCCATCCTGATGGTACATAGCTGTCTTTCTCATTGATAAAGCAACTCTCTCTGGTTCCGTTTCTCCTCTAACTCCACCTTGGATTACTAACATTCCCTCACATCAATGCTTCTCTTACTAATCCTAAGACTTCCTGTAATCTCTTTCTGGACTGTCCGAAAAGCGCTTCTTTCTCTGAAAAAAAGCAAGGCTTATGGTCCTGATGCTTTTCATTCCCATTTACTGAAAGTGTGCCTCTGAACATGCACCTGTGCTTTCTCGTCTATTTTGTTTCTGTTTAAAAACCAAAACTTTTCCTTCTCCCTTGCTTTGATACATCCCATCCCTACGAAGCGTGACTGTTCTGACCACTCTGTCGTCCAGTTGCTTTTACATCTACTATTTCCACAGTCTTTGAATCCCTCCTCAACTCCCATATCCTTAAACACCTCAAAAATCAGTCGTCTCTCTCATCACCAGTATGGCTTCCATGAGGCAAGATCCACTGGTGATATTCTTTCCAATCTTATTAATGTCTGGTCATCATCAGATAGATTTTGGAGAGTCCTATGTAGTTGCCTTTGACATATCTAAAGCTTTTGACAGGATGTGGCATTGGGGTCTCACCTCTAAATCCGGAATATTAGGAGTGGTCATAGCAGTCCGGGATATGAGTAGGGTGGGAGATAATTTACTCTAAATCACTGAGAATGGAGAACGTGAGTGCCTCGATCCATTCACCACCCGTATGGGAAGAATTCAACCATTCCTTACGGTTGAAATCCCTGTGATAAAGGATCTTGGCTTGAGGGCAAGAGGATGTCACAGTCTCATTGCAAGAGTTTAGATAGTTGAAGGATATAAAATTTGTAGAATTGGGCATGTAACATGCGAAAAGGAGGACAAGTGTGGTAGTAGGGAGACAAGACTTTGAGATACATAACAGAGTTTGGAAGCTCAAGGTCCTCAGGGAATGCAACAGGTGTGTTTTTGTTTGCGTAAGTACAAACACCATCTGCGAGTCGGAAACAGGAGTAGAAATTAATGTTGAATATGAAAAAGGGACTAGTGAGAACATTAGACATCTGTGTCTGACAGAAGTACAATATGGAGTTTCCTCATCTGTTTCCTGGTGCTACCTTGCTGACGCGGGAAACGGCTATAGTTTTATAATAAAAACATATTCACACATATATAAATATGTATCATTCATGAGGGTTGCAAGGCTCTGCGTACCTGAACACAAGTGTAAAATCACCTTAGGTGAGACTATCATCGAAGTACAATTTCGCCATAAAAAAACTTACTTTAAAACGTGTTTAGATTTCCCCGTTACACCAGTAACACAACCTTGAGCGGCAAAATCCTTTAAAAAGGTCCAGCATAACACTGGGAGTCCCACAGAAAATGGTCCTAATATAAAAAATTCACAATAAATGCAAGTTCAAAACAGCTAGTGTACACAGCTGGTAACACTACAAGGAAACAGAAAAGTATTTCATTTATCATTTCCTTGCACTTATACCAGAATCATATATCTATACATGTATAATATTTTGTTCGAGATCCTCAATTTTCATAAAACATGCATATTATCCATAAAAGCAAATTAACAATTCGTTATTGTATAATGTAAAAAATTTGGATAAATAATTGTAGCAACACTGACTTAACAATATACATCAACACTTACACGTGTACAACCTAGATCTAAACTTTTAAATGTGATAAATGCACTTGTAAATCTCAAAGAAAAGCAAAAGAATGGACACATACAGAACGGACGTTAGAGATTTACTAGCAGTCAGTTAACTCCCTTGCCTAAACCACACTACTTAACCTGAGGTGTCTGAGTGTATGTGTGTATATACAAAGGTGTAATCGTGACAAATATATATATGAGGATAAGAGACACGCATAAAACTGATGTCTCTTCTCCGCAACGCACAATAACCACAATAAGTTCATAAAAGAAAGTCGCATGTAAAATGCACGGTCATAAGTAACTTATGTTTAACAAGTTTTTACTGCACACGTTTACTTCATTAAATTCATAGCTAAAGACTTAATATATTAAATCTAATTTGTCTTCACTAATTCACTTAAAGTATTATTACGTTTAATATACAAAAACCCACACAAAATCGCATGACAAACCCACACAAAATCGCATGACAGCCAAAGACCCACCAACAAATGCAAACGTATGCGCAACTTTATCCATATATATTTCTCACATCCGTTATCTTTAATCATTTATAAGCATAGTAAACACTTCCTTACCCATTACACTACTGCTTAGTGTAACTTAATACTAACACAAGTTGGAGAAAACACTAAAATATCGAAACACATCGAAATACTTAACACTAACCAGCCTGGCTCCTAATCGGAAAGGCCGAAAGAACACACGACGAAAACAAACCAATGAACGAAACGTCTGGTTCTCTTTAATTTTCTATTAAAAATCCTTTCTCACTCAATTCTTTTCATGATATTCATAATGACTTAGTGAACAGTTTTTTATATACACCTTAATATGTGAAAGTCTTTAAAGAGGAATATTTTACATTAACGCTGCTAGTATATCAAAGAAAATGGACGTATTTAAGGAAAAC
Source organism: Panulirus argus (assembly GCA_038088735.1). Taxonomy (NCBI): domain Eukaryota; kingdom Metazoa; phylum Arthropoda; class Malacostraca; order Decapoda; family Palinuridae; genus Panulirus; species Panulirus argus. Next base: position 12,754 of record JAYMFT010384000.1, read on the forward strand.
CATACCTTAAAAATTTGCAAAACCTCATAATGTAGCTCACAATTGTATTAATAATAGCCCCCATATATGGCTCCTAGTACAGCTAGTACTGTATACTAATATCATTTTCACATAAAGAAATTTATCAGTTGTGATCCTTAAACATCACATCTAAAATGTAAAAGTACCAAATGGACTCTTCAGTCTTGAATCATTATCCTTTTTTAAGTCTCCAGTCACGGACAAAAGTCCACATAAACGTTTTGATGACTATTGTCTTATATTCTTAAAGTAAAAGAATCCAGTTTTACAGTTTTAAAACTAATTTTTGAGTATATCTATCTACGTATTCTAAGGTTGTAGCCAATAAATTTGACACAACCAAACCGCCCTTTGAACAGTCTGGTCCAACTGAGTCACAGCTGACTTTTATAACCTTCTGAATATATGGGTATTTACAACCTACTTAGTAACTTCATGTAACACCTGGTCACTTGTGAGAACAAAAGTTATTCCGTACCATATAATTCTCACGTGTAGGGTAATTCATTACCTTCCTCGTGTACTGTAGAACTATACGTAATAATTCCAAGGTTTACATCATACAGCTACACCGAAGAATTGCGACAGACGGTGAAAACGGTATCTGTTATGTTCCAGACGCATAGCAATTCTACCTCCTTAAGCTACTCCACATTCCAGTGCGACGTCGCGCCACAGTTCCGCTGTGACGTCCTTCTGTCATATTGCATCACATTCCCTCTCGTGTTATATTGCACCGGGTTCTTTTCTATGACGTCTTTCTTCCGCTATGTTACGTCTCGTCACGATATGACGTCTTCCCTTGTTATAACGTACTACGTTTCGCTGTGACGCGTCCCCCTCTTGGTTAAGCTACATCGTCATATAGAACTGTGACGAGTTCACCTTGTTAGATTGCGCCATGTTACGCTGTTACGCATTCCCTTGTCCAGACAGCGTCATTTTCCATTTCAGACGTATTGTTCTTGAAAGCTGCCATCCAATCGGCCAGAGACGAGCACTTCCTTGCTCACATACAGTGCCACCATTTCACTGCAGCTGTTCTTAGATGAGGTGACCTGTCTCACGCATACACCGGAATACCGAAAGAACACATTAGATTCGCTAAAACATTTAATTAAACGTGCGACGTGATCATCAGTACGGAGAACGAGAATGGGATTCATGACCAAAAAACGTTTCAGAGTACGTCAGGTAAAGTTACGCTACGTTAGGACTCTATCATTTTTTGTCAGGTTACGGAAGAATATGGTGATTTCGCTCTTATTTCTTTATCGATGGTAGTCTGGGAAATGCAAGGAACAACATACAACACCTTAGACGTCAACGGTAAGCATAAGCAACAAAATCATCCAGTACAGCTAAGAGGTTTCAAACCGTATGAAACACGACGGTAATTTGCAAATTTCTTGCCAGGATAGCGTGAACTACGAATATATCAATTCATCCAATTAAACGTGTTGTATCATAAACTGTTATCATTGAGAAAGACGTTCAGATCAAACATGCATAATACATTTGGGCCATATTGCATCAGCTCTAAGTCATACCTCAGTATTATTATCATTATCATAATCTCAGCAGGACACGTATTGTGGGTTCCTGAATCTTCGAGACAGCAATTATGCAGAATCAAGAAAACTGTGTACTTTTAAATGTTCCTCGACGAGATTAAATCTTTTTGCCCATGGACGCTGATCCAACCTTGACAGCGGATACATTCATTCGCTTGAGTTAGTCAGGTAACAACTGTACTATAAGGTCTCATCTTCACCCAAGAGAGCTAGTAGCCTTTCCCCCAGCGAGACTCCGCTAATAAGAAAAGGAAATCAGGATACGGCGTACATATCTGAGAGGAGGAATGAACACACTAATCTTGCTGGCGGCCGTCGTCTGACCACGTGGTACCACCACCACCACCACCACCTCTGGTAACCTACCCCGGCACCCAGACATAACTTGAACGTACGGGAAAATTCCCTCTTTTTGCCTCGCTGCAGCAGGACGTTTGTTGCCCATGATTACATCAGAAGAAAAAAAATGCAAGTGATGCTGTAATAGGATATCTTACGAAGCGTTATCGATTCATGGTCTTAGAAAATCTCCTAAATGAGCGACAACGTAGCAAGAACATATGTATCTATGTTGCTGTATGGATGTAACTAGCAAAGGCTCTCAGTGCCTCACTATTGTTACCAATGTCAGGATGGATCAGGTAATTACTTGGAAAATCCAAGTGACTCATCCTGTCGTGGATATATGGTGTTTTCTTTGTTTTCGTATGACGTCAGAGTCGAACATCCACTTGGCTAACGTTATCACGACTACCCTAAGGCGAACAGGGAACAGAAGACGAAGGGCACCGAGGGTTGTGAAGTGATTTCTGCGTGAGAGACGCCGGAGTTTAAAGGGCACACAAACAATATCTCCGGGAAGGGAGGTGGTGGTGCCAGTCTACGTCAGGTAAACTGACGGAACAGACTCCAAAGAAGTTGTTATATCTCCGTAAAGTTACGTTATGCGACGTATCATAGAGAATTGGATGATAATGGAGTCGGGTCTACTCAGCATTGTAGACTTGCTCGAAGAACTATTTGCCTCTTTCGATTTTCTCTTGAGGTAGCTTCAGATGAGGACCCATCTGTCTCGTCGGAAGGTGTCCAAACAAGTTCATCAGGAAATAGGTGCAGCTTTGCAAGTGGCATGTGACTGGAAAGCCAAAGAGTTGCTGGACTCTGCCTGAATTGTTCCTTGAACTGTTATGGTATAACGTCATACCTTTGTCACACCAGCAAATTCAGTCTTTTTTCGTTTGCTACTGGCACACAAAGGTGTATTTAGTGTCAGAGGAAGTCACAGTCACTCTTGCTGCCATACATACAAATGTCTGGCAAAGTATGTGACAAGTATACTTAACATACTGCCACTACAGCGGGAACAACACAACGTGTCTAGTTCAAGGACACTCGTTACAAATTCACTTGTTCCATCACAGATTCATGACAGGATTATCATCAACACTCTCTTTGAGAGAAAATGGGAAATCGCCAGAAGTGATAAGGATGCCTCTAGCTTCAGTTGCACGGAAGAAAGGTTCCCCGTTCAGAGAACAGTATCTCAAATCACTAATATTGTTGAGCTTTATCTTCTTTACTATTTTCAATGATACTACCACTTGCATTAGGTAATGAATCGCCCAAAGAAATCTTCCAGACTACTGCACAATTGACGACGGATTGGCCCCTTTCCCTTCCCTATCGTTCTTGGATTTTGGTACATCATATTTGTTCTATAAATCTTAATTAGTCTGCTTGATTTACTCAGTCTTATCACACGTAAACACATTATCAAAGTATCTTCATGAGAACATAAAGAAAATATAGTGAGTTATCGTTATCACAAGGTTAAAGAAGATGGCATACTGAATGAGCTCCATCCTAGTCGGGAGCTGATGTAATAACATGTGATTGTTTGCCTAAAGTATATATCCGTAGTAATACTATAGAGATCTTTACTTCATGTCTTCTCATCGACATATTAAAGCTAAGTACACAGTGTATGTGAATAACCTCGACATTTTGATGTTTAACATTGCTTACGTAGTTTTTTTTTTCTGTCCATTAACCTCTAGGTATGATTTTCTATCTACTTTTATACCTTCTCCATTTTGGTCTCGGGATGAACAATGTAAATAAATCGAAAGAAAGAATTCCTTTGTCAATTTTGGAAAAAAAATAATAGCGTCTCACACACACACACACACACACACATATATATATATATATATATATGGGGCAAAGTTCGGTCACATTCTTGGCCATGGCGCGGGTATCTGGTACTTTTCCACGGCCTGCCTTAGCAATGAGCTCATCTGGTACTCTTCCACGCCTGCCCGGTACATGCACGTAAAATCCTAGTGGGACTTGAGGGGTGTAAAGGCATCCCCCGCTAAACGTTTTTCGAGGCCAAGAGACAAAGTATCAGTTGCACCCCCCCCCCCCACCCCACTATTTGAAGCCCAAAGTATCAATTGTACCCCCCTTTTTTAAGCTCAAAGGTAAAGTAACGATTGTATCCCCACTTTTGAAGCCCCGGGACAAAAAACATTAATTGTACTATTACGTTCTTTCGCCCAGAGACAAAGTATCAACATTACCCCTACTTTTTGAAGCCCAGAGACATAGTATAAATCATACCACCCAATTTTTTAAACGCCAGGAGAAGGTATCAACTATTAACAGCACTTTCTGAAGGCCAGAAACTTATTTTATGAACGTTGGGGAAAAAGTATCATTTACACCCCTCCCTAACTGTTTTACGACATTTTAGCTAAAAAAATGAAGTTTAAAAATGGTTATCAAAGTCTACCATCCGGAGTCATGGACCCTATTCTAGCAAAGGCAGACACGGTTCTACACTTATGCTTTATATTTTGATTTCGTTTAAGAAAATTGATAAATCAACTTATGTTCCACGTCTCAATAAATACTGCTGCTACTAACAATGTCAATAATAACAATAATAATAACAACGCTTTTCCTGTCATGAAGAAATGGTGGTAAACCAATTCGCTGGTTCTCCATGTTTGATAGGCTACCCAGCAACTGTTGACCCACATGGGTATCAGGGAAGTGAAACTCATAGAAAACTACAATGATTGTTTATGGCACAAAAATATCAAAAACATCCGTGAATATATATACATATAATGGTAACCATCGGGCAATAAATAACACTTTAAACCACTGATTTTTTTTAACAAATTTCAGCAATTTTTCCACATACAAATCCTAAACATGCAAATGTATTTCATTATTATGAAAGTTATACATGTACAGGTTTCCTTTACCTTCAGATATCTACAATCTACATATAATGTATGAAATTCATATGTGCCTCTAGTCTACAAAACCTTCACGAACAGAGCGTGGATATGTACTACAATTAATCAGTATTTGGATTTATTTGTATTACAATAAACGAGGACACAATGAAAATAAATATTGGGCTCCTACTCAATGGATGAATCATGCAAACTATATACGAGTATGGTGATAGGGCAAGGTTAATGGGTAATGGGCTGGTGACAGATCTCTTAATGCTTTGCCACAACTCCTGTCTTCTGTCTCACTAGCTGCACAGTACTCTGCTTCTTAATGGCTTCATCTTTAGCTCTCGCATTTTCCCTTGGATGACGATACAGCTTATCACATCCCCGACATTAAAATGGTAAAATGTCCTAAGTAGTTTGCAAATCTTTATATGATGACTTGACCATAGCTTGTGGCGCAAGCAAACTATGCATAGCGCGATAAGGTAAAATTTTTCATCATGATTTCTCTCAAATGCTGAGGAAAGAACACAAGCGAGTGTTGACACAGAAGCAGGAAGTATATCACTTGGGCAAGCTGCCACCCTAATAAGGAACAGGAAATGCACTTCAAGAAACATTAATCTACAGAAAAAAAGGTATCAATTATAAGTACACACATACACATACAACAACATACATGTCAATATGGCAAGGTACAATACACAGAAGCAAAGAACATTTCACAACACAAGGTAGCATTAACTAGCAAGAAACACAGTCAATCGTACCTACAAGTCGGAAGCATGATGACCATATTTACTTATTCCTAGTAACAAACAGACTACATTAAGCAACTTGACAGAGATAATCTACGCAAGAAACAGTATCAATGTTTCCCTACCTAAAGCCTAATGCCAACTCCTAAAACCGCTAACCATACTGGCCTAGTTAGTGTAACAATGAGATAAATGATGAACATCCGCTCTGCCGTTTTTCTCAAGTGGTATGCTGCGTTCTTTCGGGAATGTCTACCGGCTCTGTGCAGGTTCTGGGCAGACATTTTGGGCGTTGGAGTAAGTTGTCAATGTTAACAATCTCACGGAGGTATCGCTGCTGGGCGAAGGTGTGCCGGGCCAGCTCTCTGACGGTGGCGTCCACACCATTACGGAAAAGGGCGATTCCCTGTCGCCACCTAATGGGCCTCAGTTCTCTCGCCATCTCGCTCTCGTCCACCTCTTCCAGACACAGGGGAACGACCCGCGTCCTCCGGACGCTCGAGAGTATTTCAGGAAAGCAGAGGTTCAGGATTTTCTCCCTGTAGAGCTCCTTGGACACCAGGACAACCACGACGGTGGTAGACGTAAGCATCCGCTCCCAGGCGGTGAGGGACAAGTCACCCGCCTTGATGTGCCAAGGGCCTGACACAGCTACGTCCTCCTGAGACTTCTCCAGCGCCGCGCGCACCTCCTGCCCCTTCCTCCAGTCCGCGCTGGCGTAAATGAGTACGTAATCCCACTGTTGCACGTGGTTTTCGTACAGCAGGCGTCCCCTGGAGATAAATATGTGAAATGTTAAAAGGTCCGACATCTTGCCTTTAGTGAAAAGATTTTTTGACTCAGCCAAGAGTAAACAAATCATATGTATCAATATATCAACTTATCTATATGTACTTCCCTTCCTGGCTGGATATGGTAGTCCATGCATAGACCCCTTCTTAGCCTAGCCAGTCAAAAAGATATCTTTATTCTTTCTCAATCAAAACTGTGAATTCTTTCCCTCCCTTTCCTTATAATTCTATCTCCAACCCACGTAATCATAATCTAACTACTATTCTGCACAGGTCCACATACTTTTACTTCAAACCATCTTCTCTTTTATATGCAACTGGTAATCTAGTACTACAAAAATGACTTGACTTAGCTTCATAATATCAATAATAGCAAAATTCAACTGAACACGAAAGTTCGACACTTTAGGCACATTGACTTCACCTATAATCCGACTCCCTAGAGCTAATCATGTAACACAAACATCTCAAAGAGGTTAACAGCAATACTTTACTTACTCCTTCTCCCCTGCAAGAGAGTAGAGATCTCTTTTCTTCCGATGTAAGAGCTGTTGGACATCCCTAAGCTTCGGCATCATCTCGTGTTCAGCTGGGAGAGATGCCGCTTCGTGTCCTCCTGCTTTCGCATCCTTTGGAGGAGGCCGCAAGCAACCCATACAGGAGCTGATATGGCTCAGGAAATTGGCCTCATCGACTGGCTTGGCGACCCTCTCGCCCCAAATTTCATAGTAGGTAAATTTACGCACAATCTTGGCCATCATGTCCTTCAGGAAGCTACTCATGATAACGCTTGCTTTGGCCACTGAAGTCAATCTCAGCAGCTACCCGGGTCACCTTGTAGCCGTTGCAGTTTGCTGCAATAAATAAATAAATAAATTAATAAAATCGGCTAAATTTTACGCAACGAATGTTATATTTTTGGCACATCAATTCATTCGTCACCTAACACCTGTGTTTGGAGCGCCATTACCTTGCCTAAAGCATCTCAAAAATCTAAGTGTGTTGAAAGACTTAATCCTTTGAACTTGACGTAACAGACTTTGGGTATGACAGCCTGGTCTCTTAAGGGTCAAAGGTCAGGTCAAGTGTCACACGATACTCCCAACGTCGTCCCGATGGGCTTAAGGGTCATACAAGTTCATGACCTGCTGACGAGGTCAATAGTACCGACAACAGGACATGAAGAAGTGGCATATTAAACGTAGCTAATCCTGTGGGAAATGTCAAGCGCAAGTGGTTGGTATGGAAAATAATATAGTGATATGAAAAAGGGGAAAGAATTCATGATCATAAAATTTCAACCAACATATTCCCCTACTAAGAATGTGTGATGTACTCTACATATACGTATGCCATCTAGTCTTGCCCTCCACATTGCATACATATTGCATACATAAGTTTAATCCCTACAATCTCTAAGTTAGCCTGCGAGGTCTACTCACCCGCTCACCTTGCAAATTAATATTTCACTTCTTTTTCATGTAAATACTGTCTTTAGCTCTCTACATATGTTTGTCACTCTATCCTCGATGCAACACATCTTTAATACTTAATTATTCACATATAAAGCTTCTAGGCCCCACCACATTCGTTATGTAAATATTGCACTCTCTCTTTCCAACGTATATGTAAATATATAAAAAAATGTTCTCCACTGTCATCTATTTCCCATATAAGTATATACTCTATCATCTACATGCACTACTTTTCACCATTCTTCAGCGTAATTGCAAAATAAAAAGATATAGATGAAATACATAAACAATACTTTGAGGTTTTTGGACTAATTTATGACGACTACAAATATTCCGGGGTTCCCCAGAAGTTGTTACCAGTCTTAGGCTGGTACTGGAAACTGACGGGAAATCCCCCCAGAAGAAAGCGCTTACGGAAATTAAAAGCGCTACACACATGGAACTAAGTTGCTAATGCAGTTACCTAGGAAGAGTGCCTTCAAAGCAGGACTTACGCGAGTTCGTAGCTATAAAGTACTACTGCATTATCGTTAGCTCTAACCGAACCTAATACACCAGTGCTCTCAGAACACGTATGAAACACTCTGTCTTGACACGATGAAAGAAGACCTTTATAGTATAAGAAGCAACTACAAACATAGCAACAATGAAAACTTATTTCTGTCTAAAACACTAGGGGCTTAGTTGCAGAACAAGCCATCCGCGAGATTTCGACCATAATTCATTTATCTATCGGTCAAAGCACAAAATTCACTTCATCACATCTATCAGTACGGTTTCTATCTTCGTTTACTTAATACGATAACACAAACGCCATTAGTCTGTTGCCTGGGAATCACAAACCTTTCCCCTTGGCTCGGCGCCACATCTAAGACGTAAGCAGCAGACCTGTTCCCGCGTCTGCCACTGGTGGCGCGGGGGGGGGGGGGGGGGGGGGGGGGGGGGGGGGGGGGGGGGGGACGGGCACCACTGCCGTGCAAAACAGAGATCCTCTCTCACAAGGTCCTCACCAAGTCAGCCCACCATCCCTGAGTTCCACACTCGCGAAAATGTTGAATTTACGAGTAAAGCGAATTGTGATTGCACTGGGCCGAACTGTGGCGCGGCAGGGGAACGTACACCACTGGCGTATACGAATAACAGCCCGCTTCGAACGATACACACAATAAAACCTTGACAAACATCACATTGAGAGACGATAGCCACCTTAAAGGGTTTGAACATCTATGAATACAATCATTTGAGGTAGTGCTCATCCGAGAGACTGAAAGGTTGTTGGGGACGCTCGGGATTCCCCTTGGCATGCCTGGTCCTGTCGGGGAATTCAGCTGCGAATGTGAAGATTCTTATTTACAATAGGGCTCTAAGTCATGAATACTGTGGTTAGTTGAGGTGTGTACCTCCCATCGCATTACTCTACCCTAACATTTACATCAGTAATAGTTATAGAGGAATGGATGGATTTGTGTGTTGCATATGAGAGGGTTGAGAGAGAGATGCCTTGTGGAAGTTCTAAATATACTGTATGGTAGGCAAGCAGCTATTAGCAGTGAGATTTTTTATCGAGGGTGTATAAGGTATGTGGACGAGCACGAAGAAAGGAGAGTGAATGGTTCCAAGCGATGGTTGGTCTGCAGCAGGGAGTGTGTGTGTGTGTGTGGTGCCACCATGGTCGTTAATTTGTTTATGGATGGGGTGGTGAGGGATGGGAAGGAGGGAGGTAACTGCGAGGTTCCTGGCGATACCTCGCTAATGCGGGAACGGTCATCAAGTATGAAAATAATATGTATACATACAATAATTTCACCACAACGTGCCCTGTCGAACCCTGGCCATGGGATTACAGTACGAAGCCAGCCCACCGCTGGCCCACCGATAAGCTAAACAGGTGTCTTTCCCCACCCACTACTCCATCTGCAGGTGCCTCTGCCCGCATCCTGTGGACCAGGAAGGACACAGGAAGCCAGAGCACCAGCAGTAGCTTTTGATCCACGGTGGTCCAAGGGTATGATGCCAGCTTGCTGTTCGTGATAACCCGAATTCGACCCCTGACAGCACAATTGGAAGATATGTTAAGAAAGTCAAGTTCTGATTATACTTCGTATTTAACTTGTTATTCTACAAGGATACGTACTTATGAACACGTTGAAGTAGAGCCTAATTCACGGCTGTCTGATATTTACTTATAAAGCATTTAAATCTCTACATATCTTCTTTTTTTTCTGACGGCACACCGCGTCCTCACCCGTCCGGCCACTAAGACAACATTACACATCGCGTACATAAAGCGCACATAAATTCTAGTCAAGTATGATATCCTATCAAAACTGCACACCGACAGTAACACTAAATTGTGAGCATAATGAATATATCGCATTTAGTAATGGATAAAACTAAGAGAGAGAGAGAAAGTCATACCTAAGAAATAACTGCCAGATTTGGTGTTTTTTTGGGAAGGACAGACCGCTGCACCTGCCAAGATGTTCCCAGTTCCTCTGTCTGTGAGAGACTAAAGTTTCTGATGGAGACGCTGGGTAACTTGCTAACTGGACTGTCGAGTTGTCAGGTGCGATTTATCCACAAGGGAATTAACTGAATATCGGATATTTCCAAGGTATAAAAGACAATATCCCTATAAGCTAATTAATCATCTTAAGAGAAATTATCTGATAGTGATTTCTAAGAACGCAAATGTTTGCCATGCTGTACTTTTTCTTAAATGCCCGTGTCGTAATTTTACGTTTCTCTTGGCTTTACAAAACTGCTGCAAAACACCAAATCTATGCTGCAAAAGACAGACTTATCTTATTACACAGCTTATCAGATGTTTGTCAAAGAGAAATTGAATTGTCTGAACTGGTATTTCCACGAGATGACAAACCTTGGATAATATAACTGAAACGTTTCTTGAAAAACCCTTTTGGGACCGTCTGTGAGTCGTGGCCACATGCTTGTTGGGAACTTGTTCTTCGCCATGGTAAGTCTGGACACTCCGGGCAATCCCCGTGTTTCGTCCGTGAGTGAGTGCAAGAGTAAAGACCTCGTACAATTATACAAGGTTAACAGACAGGGTAACGCAGGTAAAAACCCTCTGAAACCCGATCAGCCACATAAAGCTGTTGGAACTAGAATTCAATAGGATGTGCTACGGAGCTTTCATTCCGACATAAGGCAATCGTAGTTCTGTGAAGAGATTTGAGAATTTCCTGGGATTAGGCCATAAACGTACCAGAGGACGTGAGGGAAGCCTTTCTTCAGTAGTGGACACGTGGAACATTTAACCCGAGGGAGGCGTATGCCACTACTGTTGGAGAATTAAATAACCAATGTCGTCAGTTCTCCATGGCGAGCTGTAAATCACGGCGCAGAAAGCTTTGAGAACAAAGTCTTCATGGCGCCATACGACTATCTATGGCATGAAACAAGAATTTTTTTAAGAAAGAAAGCTATGAATTGATATCTGTGTATTCACTATAAAAACTGTTGATGTAGAATGAATATTTTGTGTATTATGGTGTGCGCATGTGCGTAAAGAGGAGCTTCCTGATCCCCAAGGACGGCGACGCGTAGCCAGTCGCGCGATAACAGTGGACAGAAAACGTTGAGTACGGTCAGCCGTTCCTGTAACTCGACATTTTTTTTTTATTCTCTTGCGCACGCAACACACTCCTGTAAGTTTTTTGAGTGCTGGGAGTTCAATATGGAACTGTGTTCTACAGTCTGATGACTGGAGAGAACGGATGCTTGTTGGGTATTAATGTGAAAAGTTGATGTGTGAGCGTTATGGTGTTATTAGTGATGCTGCTGTGTGTCGTGGCGTGTGATAAAATTCTTGTGGGTTCGTATGGTGGTGTTCAGTACTCTGGTGAAGTGCTGTAGTGAAGTGTTATAAGATTGTGTTGCATTCATGCTGAATATTACGTAATGGTCTGCGACTGAGCGACTGTAAAGGTGTCGTATACTGTGTCAGCGTTGGGTAGATCATCTATGACTGTGAAGAGATTTTACGAAAGGCGTTCTCAGAAAGCTAAATTTTAGCTTGAAATGTAATGAAGCTGTACTCAACTGTGCTTTGCTGGGCGAAGCCAAACTCGGTCACGGTTCACAATGACCTTATGAACCCTCATAACTTTCCATAAGATTTAGAAATACAGTTTCAGGGCCAAAGATCTGTAGCTTACAACGCCATGAATGTGTTTAGAAGTTAGTTCTTTTATGACAACCCGTTATCAACCATTAATGGATGACACACAAGGAGGCTGGGATTATAATATCGCGCTATGTGAATCGTGGTTTCGTTGCTCTGAGTATTTTACGATGTGATAGGTAAAGGTGTGGCCTTTAGTGCTGTAGTGAAGCGAGGTTGACGTTGGACGAGGGTGTGCGAGTAGTGTGTACAGGCTGGGTGGAGTGAAAGTGTTATCTCAAGGCGATATTGTGTATTGTGGTTCAGGGTGTTTGACAGGGAAGTGGAGGATGTCTTGCATCCCCCCGGAAGTCTCTATGGACTTTGTTGACCCCAGAGCAGCGCTCAGGCCTTGTCTTGGCATTGTTTATGGACATTTTATCACACAGGTGTAGTCAACGATACTTTGCAAAGTTAGTTCAGTTGTTAATTTGTTAAATTCCTGTGTGAACTAGTTAAAATGTCATAGAACTTTGAGCGTCATTTAAAGTGAGCAAGAAGCCTCAGTAACTGTTGCTGTGGGTACAAGTAATTCCTATCAGATTTTCTTAGATATCTTCCAATGAAAAGAAAGGAGTCAATATCTTCCTATGAAAAAGAAAGGAGCCAACACTACCCCCTAGTAAATATGTTAACAGAAAAGAAAACACTACCCCCTAGTAAATATGTTAACTTAGAAAAAAAAGCTGATAGCTTGTTTGTTTACGGAACAATATGTGATCACTCGCATCATTCCTCAGATAACATGCGTGGGGAATAAAAAATCTTGATTACTAGCAACATCCCGTTGATGAAATAACGGTATATGAGTCATGTTTAATATATGACAACCGTCCACACGGCAACAGTAGGTGAGGTTGCCACAAAGGCAACATGGCCGAGACGAGGGCAGATTCGCGTTACGGTGGATACACCAGCGAGGATCCAAGATGGATCCGGTTGTCAGTCAGCGTAGGGGCAAAAGATAGCCGGATGTGGTAAACCCTAGGAAACTTATGCGCCGTAACCCGGTGGTCTGTGAGTGTAGTAGCAGGAAAAAAAAGAAGGCGGTGTGACTCGACTGAAGCTTAGTTAAGAGTATGGTATGCTGAACACATTTTAGCCACAGCCGAGTTGGTCCTGCATTTGTCGTCTAGTGATTTCATAAGATTTTTGTCTCGCAACACACTTTCACTCGGTATTTCTGTTATGTTATGTTATCAACAAAAAAAGAAAAGGCCTCTATCTAGGAATAAAGTATTAAAACTGAAAATGAACTGCAGAACTGCTGCCAAGTATCAATCCTAGTTCAGTGGGGAGACAGACTGTGGGATGCGATCGCGTGTCTTAGCCACGCTGGGGCCACTGTTCCAGTGATGGCTGCGGACACTGAAGCATAAGATGGTGGTGATTCATGCTGTCACGAGGGACGACGACTATTCACACACAACGACAAGATTTTGAGTGCTTTGAGGGGCGCGTATCTTACAGGAGTGGCCGGACATTTAGCTGCCAAGCTTTGCATTGAGGCCTCAACCACAGATCACCAGCACTCCTTGTATAAGACAGGGTTTCCTGCCTCCACCATGTCCTTCCAAAACAGTATCAGATGTTCCCTGACAATACTTTATACCATCTTGTTCTCGGGCTTCGCTGTAGTGTCATTTTCAGCGTTTGCTGGTGCCCAAGTTGATGTGCTATGTATAATATAAATGTTATTAGACTGAATATCCCCATCTCTTCATATATTTTCCTTCCTCATCCACAGATGTAGCTTTAGACTCTAAGCTCCTTTTACGAAAGCTTTCCTGTTTATATACGTACTTGACATGTGCTGCCTCTGGCTAAGTGTTTTTACAGCCATCAGAGTATAAGACTGTAAAAATTTCTTCACATTTCTTTAAGATATCCGGCCGACCCCTCCCTAGCAAACCCGTAAATTGTCTATAATTCCTGGTTTTCTTTATTAGGTTGCTGTAAAAGTTGTCCTTCGGGAACTACATCCCTTGGCAATATCATGGCAGACGAGCTGATTACGCTTAGTGAACTCTACACGTACAAACTATCTGTATGTATGTATGTATAAAACAATGACTGTCTCATGCACTCAGCGGCCTTCCCCATCGCTAAGCAAGGTTCTTTTCCTTCCAAGAACAATGACAAAATTGCCTCGAACCATTGTTCTTGAAGTATTAATTGTGTTAGCCTTCACAGGCCACATAATGGTTAGCTATGTATAGCACGTTACCACGAACAATCTTAGGAATGCTGTCTTCTGTCATGACCTGTGTCACCGTACCATGGAGCGAGTGCTCTCGTGCGATATGCTACCTAGGTTTGTGTTACCATTCGGTATAAGATATAAGCACATAGGTTTGTGTTACCATTCGGTATAAGATATAAGCACATAGGTTTGTGTTACCATTCGGTATAAGCAAGTATTACTGTATGATATGAGCGAGTTAAAGCCACAATACGATACACGCGAGCATTGCCATACAATGGAAGCAAGTATATAATACATCACCATACGATATCAGCTTGTGTGATTGCAACATGAGTCAGCTCTTGGTCAGCATGTGTGTCCAGAGCGTATCCTAAATAGTGGGAAGACCCCAAGGACACATCGCATACTGAATATTATCGTACAAAACATTACCTCAGGAGCCAGGCCAAGATTCCTGGAACGTGATGTTCTTGGGATTATAAGAAAAGGCACTGGGATGATTTGTCCAACAGGCTTTCAAGCGGAGATCTTTAACATAACGCATCTTGGTTAGTCTACACTAATATTTATTCGTGTCATCTATTTACGATTCTCACTTCTCATTCTTGCTACAAGTCATTTAGTTCTCATAACCTTAATGTAAAGATGCGCTATTATTGTTATTTTCAAACGTGATCAGTGAAGTTCTCTTCATTCACAAACGTCTTATCCCCAGCAAGGTAGACTCGATTTTGTCATGGGGATCGTAGAGGAATAACAGTTAGCACCCTGGAGGTTTCCTTTTTTTTTTTTTTTTACACGGAATCATTAGCGAACAGCGCCGCGAAATCACGAGCCGAGAGAGAGGTCATGTGACCATTCCATAAGTCAAGAATATACATATTTTTTGCTCGATGTTAGTATGTTTAAGCTGTCCTTACACGTAGAACAAGCAAAGACACGGTAAATGTAAAGATCATAAAAGATTTGATAGTACTTTTCTTTGTGTGTGTGTGAGAGAGAGAGAGAGAGGTGGACCAAATGAGTGTAAAACTCCCCACATGCACAGTAAGGTGATCACTGACACACACACACTGTCATACGGACTATACATTTATCCATTTTCTTTTCAGGTTACTTGAGACTGGTGTCACAGACTTCCCCATTCCAGCAGGTTGATCGTTGGTGCGACGATGGGAAAGTAAAATCAAGCTGTCTACGAATTTGTCAATGCAAGCTGATGGCACTCCAGCTGGCAGGCATACGGTGTCCAGAGAAGTGTTCAGTAGACTTATCTCACTAGCATTTAGGAGCCTTCATGCCCGACAGTTAAAGTATCTAAACCAGTCAACCTTCCAGTAATCCCAAATGCAGAAAGCAGTGCGTCCCAAACATTGAAATGAATGTGTAACTCGTGTGTATAAGTTCGTCACCCCTTAACTGTCCCTTACACATCACAGACCAAAAACACAAACAATCAAAAGAACGACGTACAAAGACACGATTTGAAGATAATAAGAGATAGAAATGACCTTGGTCAACTAAATAAAGTAATTTCGCAAGCGATTAATGGAAGAACAGTGGTCTTTATATAGTCTTGTTGGCTTCTGGGTGAGATAAGTGAACTTGATACCACATTTGGTGAAGTAACTCTCATCCTTCGTTAGTTGTTATGTAGGAGACTCTACCGTTCTGCTTTTTTACAATTACTTTGTAAACTTCCTTTCGAAGTAGTCCTCTCAGTCAAAGGTTTGGCTTGGCGGCCCTGTTAACTTGTTCTGCATTCCTGACTTCCATTCACTTGGTAGTTAGGTCGTTTTGGGGTAGTTCAATTTCTCCCAAGATATGTGAACATTTTGTTTGATTTCATAGTTTCATTGGATCCAAAGTATGATGATCACACCATTCTAACTTGGTTAGCTGACCTATATTACAGTTATGACTAAATGAATAACTGTACTCATGCACATTTCTTGAGCATTTAAATCTTGTCATTTGTTTGCCCTCTAATCTACATTATACTACTCATAGCATTCATGTTTGCCTGTTAGTGGATCTTTTTGTGGCATATTACAACCATTAACTTTAATACAGCATACTAAAACCTTATACAGTACTAAAACTACTAAAATGTATAAGTATACATTACTACATGAGGATTCACTTCCATCCACAGAAATTGTGTCTCTTATTTCAGTGACTGTATCCACTTCATCCTCTTCTAAAGATATTCCCACAACAAGTCTCGCTGCTTCCTCAGCATCATGTTCACCAGAGAGGCTTTATGCTTGTTCCATGCCATCATCACCTCCAGTTCCTATATCAGCTGCAGATCCCTCATATTCGTCACAAGGCTATTTCTTAACAAGACCACACACCTCAACTTCTTGTGACTCACTTAAGCCTGCTTTACCTAAATCTTGTTCTGCACTTCCTTCTATTCCATTATTATCTGGAAGTCCATCACCAATCTCGACAGTTGGTCATCCATCAAGACGTTCTCCAGCTAGATTGCCATCCCATGCCCTGCCAAGGACATCCAAGTCTGCTGTTTCTTCTTTGATTTCACTATCAGCTCACACTGCCATCGCTCCATCAGGGTATGCTCTTCCCCTCTGTGCTGGAATTGTTTTTGCCCTGGTTGCATAGGTTACTAATTACAAAAAGCACAACACTCAATGTATTAACTTATTTGCACTTCAGAATAATCCATATCCGATTCATTAGGCTTTCTATTTTCTCTCCTGAATTAATTCTATTATTTTGTTTACATTTGAGATATACAGTGGTAGATAATGGGAATGACCATAAGTACATATTTTTTGATACTGTACTTGAGATTATGAAGGAACTGTGATAAATAAAGCAAGATTGTATATTTGATTGACGTAGATGACTGTGGTCAGATCAACATCTTGCAACACATCACTAATCTATTAGTATGTAAAGTGTCAAAGATAGATTTTGATTACACAAATCTTTCTAATTTTCCATCATCTCATGATATAGTACCATTCAAGAATATTGTAAAATGTCATGAATTGTTAATTAAAATACATACCATAAAGCACTAAGAGCTGAGAGAAATGTGATTTTCTTTAATATGTATCCCAGATGATTAATTTTATAAGATGGTTCCTCTGTGTATGATTCATGCAGGAAAATGTTGCATTAAATTATCGCTATTTCACAGGATACCAGCAACAGTGTGTTTGGCAGCTGAAGCTGACATGAAAATAAATACTGAATATGAAGGTACTTCTACTGATGAAAAATTACCACCAAAACAGATGCCAAAATGTATGAAAAGTCCATTCACAGCCAGTAACAAGGACCTACTGATAGAGCTGAGAAGGTGCCTCATTGATGACCTCATTTCACAGGTTGGACAAAAGAGGTAAGTTAATGATCTGCCACATGCAGATTATTACTGACATTTACAGTTGCTCCTTTGAGAAAGTGAAACTTAACACTGATAATAATACAGATGTTTTTTTAATTCATCTAACTACTTCATCAACAAGTGTCAGTGGAATAAATTATTCCTAATTACAAAGATTTCTTTTTAACTGTCTGTGTGTATGTTATTACTACTATATATCCAATTCAATGAGTTGGATCAGGTACAACCTCTACAGTATCACACAATCCTAAACCTGTGCCCAGTGGTTTAGTTAACGTGTACATCTACAGTCATAAAAGTTCTGCTTATATTTTCACTTTACACACTTGGTCAATCCCATGCATGATTATACAGGGTGAGTGTCAAGTTACTGAATGTGTTGAGGGGTTTTTACCACAAGAGTAAGACACGTGTGCAAGTTGTAAGGGGGAAAGGGTGTGTGAACCACCTAAGTGAAGGTGGGTCTGCATCATTAATGTATGATGTCTGTGGTTGTTTGACTTGTTTATAGACAGGGTGGTGAGGGAGATGGATAAGAGGGGCAGATCTACTTCATATAGGGGATCAGGGGTCCCAGGAGGTGGATCAGTTACTGTTTGCTGATGACAGTAATCTGGTGGTAGAAACAAGAGATAGTTCAGAAGCTGGTGACAAAGTTTCGGGAGTGTTTGAAGAGAAGAAATTAGTGATTATAAAAAAAACTAATATCAAATGCATAAGGGAGAATAAACAGGATTGTTTGAGTGCAAAAGGGAGATGAAAGAGGATTGTTTGAGATTAAGTCTGAACAGGGAGGACCTGGAGAGAGTGAAGTGCTTTCGAAACATGTACTTTGGAGGGGACTTAATAGCAAATGAAGTGAGACATGGACAGAGGGGGAAGGTGAAGGTCCTGGGTGCAATGAGGAGTTTGTGGAATGAGAAATCAGTGACTGGTTGGACAAAGATGGAAATGTTTGAATTTATAGTAGCCCTACAGTGTTGTATGCATGTGAGTCTTGGGCCCTAAATTCAGAACTAAAGTGGATGAAATTGATGGAATAGAAATGCCCAGTGACAGTAAGTGATGTGAAGCAGGTTCATCACATAAGAGAGGTGTGGGCTGAGCCAAGACGTATGGAGCAGTCAGGGTAAACTGCAGATTGGTCTGTGGGGCTTAATTGGATGGGAGGCTCTGTTTTTATGCATTCTACACGGTAGCTAGAGGATGATTGTACCTGAAACTTTCACACTGTGATGAAAAATGGAAATAGGTACGATAAAATATAAATAATAACACAAGTAACCAAGAATTTTGTCAGTAACCTAACCTCTCTTCCTCCCAACCTTGTTAACCTATTTGATAAGATTATAAAGCAGCCATAGGAAACCAGAGAAAGTTTGTGAGGCCCAGTTGTGGATAGGGAGGCTGTAGTTTTGGTTGCATTACACATGACTATTAGATAATGGTTGTAAGAAACCTGAAACTTTAGTGTCTGGTCAGTTTACAAGAACTATCCAACTGTACAGTAGGCATGACATAATTGATATTTTTAAAATGTATTGCAAAAATGAATGTTAAAATACTTCTTCAGGCTGTTTTTGTATGCTGATAATGGTATAGTATTGCAAAAAAATTAATTGTCAATTAAATCATATTAAATACTAATGATGAAATACTGCACAAACTGATTAAAAATGTTTTCTTTTTCACCAGAGCTCATTCTCTTTTCAAGAAACATATTCAGCAAAATAACTACCTCATAGTATATGCAGATGAGGAAAAAGACCGAAAATTGGGGATAGAGTTACGAAGGTTGTTAGAAGAAAGTGAAGAAGGCATAACTGTGGCAGGTCCATGGAATATCACATTAGGTGAGATGAGACTTGATGGCTGGAGAAAGCTGTCAGAAGCATCCAGAGTAGTGCTGGTTATACTGTCTAGAGCTCTTTTTAGTGACAAAATGCTTACCTGTTGTTTACCTGAGCTTTTTAGCAATCATCGAACAGTACCTCTCTTCCTGGAATGTTTAACCTCTAAGGATATTCCACCACATTTGACTTCAATTATTCACAGATATGGAAGTATGGTTTATGAAAAGACTTGGAATACTCAGAATTATGTGAAATCCTTACAAGCTTCATATAATTTCATAAAACATCTGAAGTGTGAAATTGAATTATTAGAACATTTACTTAAGGAGACAAAAAACAATCCAAGTTACATTTGCCCGTGTGCCAATTGCTAAAAGTTGGCAGTTCTTCTTAGATGTATTTTATTGTTCCTATCAAGCCCCTCGACACCTTGCTTAACAAAACACCCCTCTTTCTGAGACCTTTACTTTCAACTGCCTCACCAATCCAGCCATAACAAATTAAGCAAACAAGATGACATCCATTCTTGATGCAGATCAACCTTCACCAGTTACCACTCACCCTCCACCCTTCCTACTCTTTGGGTAAAAATTCTTCATTGAAGAGAGTAGGTAAAAATTCTCCATTGAAGAGAGTAATTTTACTTTTACCCCAAACATCTGTAACACCTTACACAAGGCCTATCTGTTCACCCTACCAATTGCTTTTTCCAGATCCACATTAGAAATAGAATAAAGAAAAAATTACTCTGTTGTTTTATTGCTCTTATTTTGGTTCAAGAAAAGTGTAAGTGCAAAAACTAGATGCAAGTCACAAGTCCAAGTTTTGGTGGCTATGGCCAAAACAATACCTGCAGAACAGCAACATTTTTAATGGACAGAGAGAGGTAATGCCTGGATAATTAATGAGACAGATGGATTTTAACTCCGCTTTGGCTAGTAAAGAGGTGGGAGAAGAGCCATCAAACTGGGGCAAATAAGATCAATGTAGACATGAAATAGCTGCTCACATGAAAATTCTTGAATCTACATTAATTTTGAAAATTAATACTAACCCTTTATCATTCACTAACAAAGATTTTCGCTGCCTTAGCAACATCTAAAAGGTCTTCACACTAAGAATTCCCCACACAGTTTCAAGGCTATGTTCTGGATTGAGCTATAATAGGAGGCAGGTGTGTCTGGGTGCGAATGCTTCCACAGAATAATCACAACATTACCCTACAGACAATGGGAGAGGAAAGTGGTCAATTTGTGTCAATGTTACAACATTTACAAATTTTTGCATTTATATAAAAGTAAAGTAGATTTGTAATCTAGTTTGTTTATATAAAGAATGACAGGAAAATGACAATCATCTAACCAAAACGTATAGGAGAAAAAATGGATATAAAGTCAAACATGAAAGCAACACTGTCCATTGTTATCTCTGATGGTAGTGGAGCAATTGCCCCTCCATAAGTATGACAAGGCCAAGTTTATATTGATTATCCCTCATTCTCTAAGGATAAAGAGAACATCTGTAATGGTAAAAAAAAACTTGAATATTTATGGAAAGGGGAAAAAGAACTGTGTGTATATTAGAGAGTTAACCATTAATAGATGTGGTCTCAATCTGTTGCCATTTTCACCATTTTAGCTAAAGACAAAGAAGAAATGAAAATGCAACATTCTGCATACATTACTCCTCTTTCATATTCTAAGCTAAATTAACATCCTATTGTCGTTTACAGTGCCTCACTTTTCAGTCTCATCTGACAGTTTTTTCATGTCTCCTTGAAGCAAAATAAATCTTTAAATAAAGTCGATGAAACAGCAAACAACTAAACACCCAAAAAAATATCCTAATTGAGAAATTTAATGGCAAGAGAAAAAATCACTTTTCAACATAAAAAGAAAAATCACTTTTCAATATAAAAAGACAATCATAAAAATGATTAAAACTCAACACTAAAATACAGTTTTAAGGATTTAAAGACAAACAACTTCCCTTTTTTACGAAAATGTGACCTAAACTTCCCACTCCAGCTGAACTCCATTTTCCTACACATAAAGATTAGTGCACACACACAACATACAAAAACTTAAGCTTTGGAGGTCCATCCACAGCTCAGGAGCCTCACTGTGCATGGGACAGTTCCCACTAATGGAAAAATCAATAAATCCCTTGAAAGCCTTTATGGATCTCTCTCTCTCTCTCTCTCTTTTAAAGGCTTCAGTCATGGACAAAAGTCCACATCAAGGTCGGGCCCTAATTGAAATATAAAGAGAATTAAGAAAGGGGGAAAAACAGACAGGGAAAGTATTTACAAATTTTTGAGAAAGTGAAAACATGTCTCTTGAAATAAGCCAGGTCATAGATATTGGTAAAGACATGAGAAGGAAGAGAATTCCAAAGCTTCAATGTGTAGGGAAAGAAGCAGTTCTCAAAACAGCACACCCTTCAGTTGCCGATGGCCTCACAATAATCATGTGACGCAGCAGCTTGCCGAGTATTTTGTGGTCTAACTAGTAGTGGGGGCACACAAGCAGCCACCTCTTGGGAGCAAAAGCCAAAGTAATGCCTATAGAAAAGGGAAAGTGAACCAACATTGCGGCATAGATAGGGTTAAAAGAGATGCCTTGTGACAGTCTTCAGAAGAGACGGTGTGGGAGGAAAGCTGCTAGAAGCAGAGAGAAGCTTTTATCATGGGTGTAGAGCTTGTATACTAGCAGAAAGAGAGGACAGTGGCTGTTTAATTTGTTCATGGCTGAGGTGGTGAAGGAGCTAACTGCAAGTCTTGGAGAGATGGGCAACTGTGCAGTCTGCAGGGGATGAGAAGGCCTAGGAAGTGAGTCAGTTGCTGTTTGCTGATGATACAGCACTGGTGGAAGATTCAAGTGAGAAAGTGTATTTTACTCTTCATGACAGCAAGAGAGTGGATGTGTGCATATCATAAAATATATAAGTATCATATACACATAAAAAAAATTCATTATAATGGATATTAATATAAACAGATACAGTATATACACACATATTTTTTAACAAATATACAGGAATATACCTGCTGACACTGTACATCTAATAGAAGGGGAGAATTCCTAAAGGTAAATTTGGAAACCTTGCTAAAGCAAAGTTTTCGATACTTCAAAAATGGACAAGTAATTTGTGAATACTTTATCCAGTGTTACAATGTAAACCTCTTGCAAGTATAATCTTTAATAAACAAACACTACCAAAATCTACATACAAAACTTCAACTTCAGTGTTCTAATGTTATTCCTACAACTACATAACAACTCATATAAGGTAGCAAATCTACCTCATGAAACTGGTATCCATCTGTAAATTGGAATAGAGCCAAAGATAATAAACAAAATGAAGTTTGTTTTCCAATACTGTGGGAGTTGGCGAGGTGGGAAGTAATACACAATAACCTAAACAATGATATCTTATACACATCAAAAAAAGAATTTATTATAATGAATATAACAAGAAG
>JAYMFT010384001.1:0-20293 GCA_038088735.1 Panulirus argus
ATATATATATATATATATATATATATATATATATATATATATATATATATATATATATTTTTTTTTTTTTTTTTCCCATACATAATCGCCTTTTCCTGCGTTAGCGAGGTAGCGTTTAAAACAGAGGACTGAGCCTTAGAGGGAAAATCCTCACTTGGCCCCTTCTCTGTTCCTTTTTTGGAGGTTGTTTTCATTAGTACATTTGGGATCCCATGATGTCTCAGGAGCTATCGGGAAGAAAGAAAAATATCAGCAGAGCCGACTGTGGGGTAGTTGGTGCCTAGCAAATTGAACTTTGGCCCCTTTAAGTCATACCATTTTGGTATTGATTCACATTGATAAAGTACCTCAAATTTAGGCTAAGGTACTAAATGTACAACAAAAATTTCTGATACAGCATCAGCTATTCAAAATCTTTAGTTGTTCTAATTCAGTTAAGGTTGAAATTTACCAAGGAAATAGTGATATGATACTGCTTTAAAGGTGTTTACATTAGTGATGATATCTACTCACATCAGGCACAGAATTGTTCCAGGACATGTTTTTTTACAAACAATTATATCCAATTTGATTTATTATGTAGCATTACTTACATTTGTCCAGTATTCATAAGTCAGTCATCAAATAAAAATTGAAAAGTTAATACTGTACAAAGTTCATCCTATATGTAACTAAGAAGGACATTGTATGGAAATGAAGCATTATGTTTCTTGTGAATTTCATTAACTTTACCCCATGAATGCATAGTGAGACTGATTGCACATATTTTCATTTTGTTCATCTCTAAATTTTTTATTGTATTACATGTATAATGATGCACTTACGTAATGATCATGGTCTGCATTGGTTGACGTATAATTTATAATGTTTTTCCTCAGTTTGATGATGATAGTTGCTAATTTTATGTTTTTCCTAAATTTTCAACATGTGCAGTAAACGTACTGGAACAGACACTCTGCTTTTGTGTGCATATCACTGATGATGATTGATGCTCCTACATGATTCATTTAGATGTGGATCTGCCCATGATAAGGTGCTAGATTAGGTAGGATTTTCATATAAATCCACATTTTGGCCAGTTTTGCTCAGAAAGTATTGGAAACAAAAGTGTATGTTTTCTTAAGTATTAATGGAACCTCTTAGGTTAAAGTGTAGTTTAGGGATGCACTTAGATAAGCAGTTTGTTCTACTTTAGTTGAATAGCTTTGAATATGTGCCTTTAGATTCATTGGAAAATGTGAGAGTATCCTTCTGGTTTGATCTAAGGAATATATCATTCAAGCATGGCTTAAGTTAGGGGATATGCTAACATATGGTGGCTCAAATAGCATATATTAAATTTTCATCTGCAACGGTATTAAGTTTCTAACTGTGACTGTTATGTACATTAGCTTCATCAGTTAGAAAAAGGCTCAAGGTGAATAAGTTGAATGTTTGATATTTATGTGCCTCATTAAGATGTTTTAGTGCTAGATATGGAAGATACAGTTGAAGGGTCATCAATAATGTCAAGACAAAGCAGGCAATGTTCATAATCTTTTTTTTTTTTATTATTTTGAAATTTGATTTTTTGTCAGTCAGTACAGCTGTGTGTAAAATTTTCAGGTTAAGTTAGACATTATAAGCAATGTTTAAAGAAAATTTTCCCCTCTTTGTTTTTAGCTCTGATGAAGATGATGAGAAATTTATTGCATCACTAAAATCCACAAAAAATTCAAAGAGAGGTGAGTCATACATATATTCTCAAAAGATTGAAGCCCCTACAAAACATTGACTAATGTAAGTTGTATTAAAGTTGGACCTTACAAGCAAGACTGAAAAGATTGTGTTGAATATTTTAATGATTTTTGTATATATTTCTTTTCCTAAAAACTTTACATTTTAGGTAATTTGTTATATTAGGTTGTTTTTACTTTGGAAAATGAAATGTCATCAGTATATTGTTTCTGGATGTAAACTTACATTTTGCTTTAGGAGTCACTAGTATCTAAACTTACTTTTTGCCTTAGGAGTCTCGTTTATCCATATAAGGCTCCTGCAGCACTCAGAAGTTGGCCATTTCCATCAGTCAGGACCATAGGTCATAAATTGTTGTGATACTGTGTTCAAAGAATACAGGGTTGTTGGGATATATTGAAATGAGGTTCGTATTGTTGCAGTGATTGTGATGTCGAGTATAAGCCGGAGAGTGTAACTCATTTTTGCCAAGGGAGTGTGGTTTTTGATTGGTAAATGTCTGGTGGATTGCAGTGTAAGACTGAGCTGGGAAGGTGTTTGTTTAGTACTGGTTGTGTCATTTTATTGGGTATGTGTTTTGTCAGCTGTATATTTGTTGGGGTTGGGGGAGCTGTGCCTAGAGTTCAATGAAGTGTGAGGTGGGGATAAGTTTTGGAATGGTTTGGATGGCATGGGTGTAGTGCTACTGCTTAGAATTGAGTGCTGAATAGCTGAGGTGGAACTGTATTGAGGATGTCTTTTTCATTGTGTAATTGTTCAGTGTGTGTGGTTGAAAGGCACCTAGTGATTGTTCTAAGTGTATTATTTTGTGTGGTTTCCCACTATGTTGTGTTTGCTTTTGAGAAGACAAAAGGCCCAGCAGGTGAGGCCTACTTTAAAATGGAGCAGATGAATAGTTTGTAGGAGATGTTGAGGGATTCTTTTTCTTGTCCAAATCTGGTGCCAGCTAGTGTTCTGAAGGTATTTAGTTTATTAGTTGCTTTTATGTTGATGTTATTGGTGTGGGAAGTGAATGTTGTGTGTGTCAAATGTGATCCATAGAATTGTTGATTTACTCTGTGAGTGACTGCCTGTTCAAGTTGAGTGGAGATGTGAGCAAGATTCATGTCTGTCATAGGTTAAAAGAGTTATTATGCCAATCAGGGGTTAAAAAGGGTGATTGAAAACTTCTGTAAAGATGCAGACATTCTGTTCTGGATGAGCCAGTGTTCCAAGTGTTTGATATTGTTCTGCATGTTTGTTGCTGCTACTGTTATGTTAGGGTGTTGTGGTGTGATTATGAGGTCCTCTGCAAATTAAAAGACCTTCATGTTGTGGTTTGCTTGGGGTAATGGGATTTTGTGTGGAAAGAGATTGAAGAGAGTTGGAGAAAGAACTGCTCTTTAGGAAACTCCATTATAGAGGTGAAGCCATTGTGAGTGACACTGGCATGGTTTCTATGAAATTGGCCAGCCACTCTTAGTCATTATTGTGGAGGGAGTTGTCAAGTATCTTTTGTATCAGGATGTGTTGAGGAATAGTGCCAAATGGTTTGTTGATGTCCATTTCCAATAGTACTTTGCAGGATGGGGATTGTGGTTGGTTGAAGCCATGTTGGATACATTGTGTGAGATCAGTGTGTAGCATAGCGATAGAGTGTTTGGGTCTGAACCAATGATGTGTAGGTTAGAATGGAATGTTTTGTTTAATTATGTTGTGATAATTTTTATCACAGAGTTTAGTTACTGAGGATAGAAGTGATGCAGGATTGTAGGAGGAGGAAAGTTGGATAGGCTAGAGGGTTTTAGGATTAGTTTTATGTTAGTGATTTTGTTGTCTAGCCAGGAGTGGTTGATGAAGATATCTATAATTGTTTGGATTACAAATGGGTCAGAATGATTAATATGAAAGTTTGATTGTTGTCAGGAGAACTCTTTGAGGTTTTAATTACATTGTTTATATCATTAGGAGTGAAAGATGTATGGGTATTTTTTTCTGTATGGATTTTGTTTAAGTTTGTCTTGACTTTCGTTTTTAGGTGTGAGGTTAGCTTATGGCTGATTTTGTAATAGTGTCTCATGAGTATGTTAGTGTGTTTTTTGTGAGAATGGATTTCATTGGAGTGGGTTGGGAGTGCTTCACAAATGGGGGTTGTATGAGAAAACCAGAAAACATATATGTCCAATTCTTGCACAAAGCAGAAATGGTATTTGTAACATGTTTTAATCATACCAGGAAGCCAGGGGTGGGATATCATATTCATGATGAAAACAAAAGGGCCACTGTTATTATATCTGATACAGAGTATTTGCAAACTGAAAAGGTAACCAACAGTTTGTCTGAATCACAAGTAATGCTAAATAATTTAGGTAATGTTAGCTCTTCTTATTCTTAACCAAACAAAAAAATTTAGTGGTTTTGTGCTTAATATATAACCATACAAAAATGTTTGCATATCTGATTCATGTACACTGAAACAGTGGAGGTAAGTTTTGTATAACAATGGGAAAGTTTTTTGGTAGAGATTTGTCCTATATGATTTTGAACTGTAAATAGTAATTTAGTTGAATAGTAGTATATAGATGACTTATGAGGTTTAGCGTACTTGTTTCACTCCATTGAGTAGGAACGGAGAGTAAATAGAAAAGTCTGTATTTTATTTGCTTTGCAAAGTGTAAATGAAAACTTCAACATTTTCTTTTTTTCTTTCTTTATTAGTCATGAACAGGGATGATGGGAAGGATGACTTTGAGAGAGAGATGGCATCAGAGTTGTCACTTACCATGCAACATCTTGCTGCATCCTTTATCAAGAAAAAGTCAGAGTCAAGCAACAGTGAGCAAGGAAACAGCCAAGAGTCAAATGATGAAATTAGTGGCAAGAAGAAAGACCCTGAAGAGACATCAGAATTTTATGATGATATTTATTTTGACTCTGATGAATCTGAAACTGAAGGTAAATATTATGATTGAAATTCTTATTATCAATGATACTGTACCAGTAGAATCTTTGATGTGCGACTATATCTTTCTTTGTGTGAAGTTCAGTATTTGTATCCACCAATTCTTATTTAAACAGAGGGATTTACTTGCTTTAAGTTTCTCATTGCTTTCATACGGTTCATTAACTTAGCATCGTCCTCAGCATTCAACTTTCATTCATCTTTTTCCATTTGTTTGCTATCCTGTTCCTGTTGATATGTTTTTCACATTTGTCCATGTTTCTTTTACAAAGAAAAGCAAAGGACCTCAGACACTGCCAGACCACTGGGTCCTTTCAGGACTGTTTGATAGTGGAAGATATCAGCTACACAGATGAGTGTGGTAAGAGTAGAAAGGCATGCAGATGATTCAGAGAGAAAAACCTGCAAGTTCTTCATGTGACTCAGGAGGCATAAACAATAGTAGCCATGGACTTGAAGTGAAAAATTTATCAAGTCTGTTCCTAACTTCTTATATAGTAAGGTATTACTTTCAACCACTCAAATTGATAAACCAGTTCATAAGATAACAAGCCTTTTGAAGAAAAAGTACTTCACCTTATTCGAGGTAAAACATTGGCCCATGAGTTTGTATCCATTACTATGAGTGAAATAAGACAAATCAAGCCTTAAGTAGCTTGTTAGAGTGAGACTATAAAAGCCTTTGATCATTTTTAATTCCTATATTTGATCAATTCTTAACCCTCTTTTGTAAGCTAAATAGATTTAGATTTTTTATATGGCTGTCTTAGGATTTGTTTCTCAATCTAGAAATCATCTTTTAGCATGAATCTGTACCGTCTCCATTCTGTCTCTCTTTTTTAAAGGAGGGTGCTCAATATTGATCATACTTTTAAAACCATAAATTTGTTCACCCCATTTGTTCACCCCTTTTTACTGCTTCTCTGCACTGCTTACTTTTTTTTTTTTTTTTTTTTTTTTTTAAGCTCAGTAGAATTCATACCATAGCTTGCCCTTTCATTTTTACTACGATTATGTAAAACTTTACATTTATCAATATTAAAGGTCATATTAAAGTTCCAACAGTTTGTTTACATTATTTGATGCTGCCAACATTCAGTTTCAGTTGTAATTTTATTTTGTAGTTTAGGATCATCTACAAATTTCTAAATCTAACTGTGCATCCCATTATCAGTATCATTGATATACATGTGCATGACTGGTCCTTGTGGCACTTTTTGTTCTATGTCTTACCAGTCTGAGGCTCAACCATTTATTACTACTCAATTTTTTTTTAGAGCCACGCAACCAATTTCTTAACCCCAAAGTACAACCCCATCTATACTGTGTGACTTAACCTTTACCAGTAACCTTTGATGCTTTACTTTCATCATACATATTGATTGCATCATTAAAGAAAGAAAGCAGATTTATCAGACATGAATGTTTTTGTCAAAAACTGTGCTGAGAATCTCTTATCAAATGGCAGTTCTGTACAGTTTTGTCCTGAATGACGGCTTCCAAAAGGTTTCCAACTGTTGATGTTAAGCTAATGGAACAATAATTTCTGGTCAATGACTTATTACCTGTTTTGAACTTTGTTGTTTTTGAATATCTGTGGCGGCAAACTTCCAATCATCAGGAATTTGTAAACTTACTTGGAATACAGTAGATTATATGCCAGCTGAAAATTTTGGTACCCAAAGGCTTCTGTAAAGTGGATACGATCTTGTACATTTGTCAAAGGGAAGTATGCATTAAACCAGAGTACTTGTATTAGTTTTGTTATATTAGTGATTTTTATAAATATCAAGAAATACATAAAAAAATGTAATCCAACATATCATTCATCGAGTAGAAGTTGACTATAACAAAACAGCCAAGTGTTAATATGCTGGGAAATACTTTCATTTCTCACATGCATATTCATTTCATATTTCATTGTGAATTATTATTTGTTCTTAAGTTAGTTAAGAAACTATCAAAGAGGATTGTGTAGAAAAAATAAAATGAATATTATGATATATTAATCGCTGAGTGTAATTTGTATTTTGCCATGGGCACTACCTTTGTCTCACTTGTTTCCCCATTTTGCTGGCACTTCCATTTTTTGTGAATATCTAAGTGGTTATTAGTTCATGCATTAGGTTAAAACTTACAGTAGGGAAATTTGTAGGAAAAATTTGTGAAAAATGCAATTTACCACATCATTCATTAAGTATTAGTAGGATGCTTATAGCCAAAGGCAATGTTAGTCTCCCTGGGATTCCAGGCTTTCATATGCTATTTAGCACTTCCATTTCTTCACCATTTTCACCTTTTTTTTCTGAATATGTGAATTATTATCCATTCATGGTTTAGGAAGAACTTGCTGAAGAGAACTATATAAAAAAAATCTGTGAATATATGTAGTGTATTTTATCATTTACCAGTTATAATGTGAATGCACTAAATGGAAGACACCTGTGAATTCAGTAAGAATTCTATCTCTTTCAGCAGTTTTCTCCTAAATTTTATTCAATATATAGATGATTATTAATTCATGCAGTAGGTGAGAGCCTTGTGAAGAGAAATGTGAAGAAAATGCATATGAAAAATATAGCATAAAGTATCATTCACTTGGTATAAAGTGAATGTTTTGAATCAAAGGCAGTGTTACCCACCTTGGAATCATAAGAATTCATGTACTATGTAGCACTTTCATTTCTACATCTAATTTCATCATTATTTTTATGAAAATTTGAATTATTATTGATGAGTTAGGTAAGAACCTACTGAAGAGGATTATGTAGGAAAAGCGAGAAAAAGTAGAATTACTGTATGATTCACCAATTAAAGTTCAATGTTTTGTGCAAAATATGGTTGCAAATAAGGTAAGAATTCCATCTCTTTCAGCTATTTTCTCCTCAGATTTCCTGAACATGTATGTGATTATTAATTAATGCATTAGGAAAGACTCAGTGTGTGAATTGTGTAAAAAATATATTAAAGAAACAATTTACAATATAATTCTTCAGTGGCAATTGTGAACTAGGTGAGAATTGTATCCTGGATATATCTTCTGTATTTTTAGAGGATTAATAATTCATACTTTAGATAGGAACCTACTGAAGTGAAATGGATAGAAAAATATAATCAGGATAAAATTTATCATTTACCAATCATATGTCAAGTGTTTTGTACCAAGACTCCTAGAAGACTGACACTTGACTCACTGTCAGTCATAGGTCAGGGGTCTGTGATTGCAGTGCTCAGAAAACACAGTATTGGTAATGGGAAATCTCAGCACAGGAATTTATAATGCTCAGATTTTTCATAAAGATGATTAAAAGGTTGCCATTTGATTTTTTCTTTTTTCAAGCAAATTTGCCATTTCCTATGTTAGGGAACAGAGGACTGAGCCATAGAGGGAAAATCCTCATTTGGCCGCCATCTCGATTCCTTCTTTTGGATTTTCTGAAAAGCAGATATAGACAATATAGAATGGATAGTGAGAAAGAAGGAAATTAGATGGAATTATGATATTGTGAAGGGACTAGTGATAAAGTTAGAGTCATATTCTTGAAATGGTATGGTTGCATGCATGGAACATATTGTACAATTGTAGCAATGTACATGAGCGGAATTTTTAGATATGTGCTATATGCTAAGATTTTCTTTGGAAAGCATTATTTATATTGTCTAGGAGCACAAGACAAATTTTTTAAGATTTCTATTCATGTAGTTTAACCCAATGAAGACATCATATAATTTAAAGATATTTTTTAGCTTAGTATTCACATCAAGCTCAAGGCAGTCTCATCATTTAATTGAAAACGGCAGTCTTCATGAAAGATATCTCACCTAATTTTTTTTTTTTTTTTTTTTTTTTTTTTTTTTTTTTTTAACAGTTACTGAGGATGTAAGTAATATTTCAAGGACCAGAAGGAAGAAAGAAAAACGACGTATTCTGTCTAACGATGAGCTCTTTTATGACCCAACATTAGATGACCAAGACCAGGAATGGGTAGACAGGAAGAGGAGGTCATATCAACTTAAAAAGAAAAGGTAAAAGTTTTATGTGTTTTTACATATATAATTTATGATTATTTATTATACTTGATTGCCATTTCCCACAGTAGCAAGGTAGTGCCAGGAAACAGATGAAGAATGACCCAACAATTCACATACACACATATATACATACATGCACACATATGCACAATACATACATATACAAACATACTTATACATATATATACATGCATAAACACATATGCACATGTACATATTCATACTTGCTCGCCTCCATCCATTCCTGGCCCCACCCTGCCCCACAGGAAACAGCATTGCCACCCCCTGCATCTGCGAGGTAGCGCCAGGAAACAGACAAGAAAGGTCACTCACACTCAGACTCTTGCTGTCATGTGTAATGCAGCGAAACCACAGCTCTTATCTACATCAAGGCCCCACAGACCTTTCCATGGTTTACCCCAAACATTTTACATGCCCTGGTTCAGTCCATTAACGGCACGTCGACCCCAGTATACCACATTGTTCCAGTTCACTCTATTCCGTGCATGCCTTTCACCCTTGTGCTTGTTCAGGCCATGATCTTTCAAATCTTTTCACTCCATTGTTCGACCTCCAGTGTAGTCTCCTGCTTCTCCTTGTGGGATAATTTGGTTGATATCCAGGATTTTGATCTGTAACCAGGGATGGGTGAAAATACAAGTGCTTGGATTGCAATTAGCCCAAAGTGTTTTATTGAAGGTTTGATATGTTGTCAGGGCCAGTTGCTTTTGATTATATTATGAATATCTGTTTGGGGTTAAGGGTAGGTCAGCAGTTCTTTCAGGGTGAATTTTGCATAGTTTTTTAATTAGTATGCTGTTTAAGGATGTGGTTGGCTCATAGCTGATTTTTTTTTTAGTGGTGCTCTAATAGTACATTTACAGTATGTTCTCTTGGAGAAATGGTGTTGTTGATTTGATTTAGAAGTACTTTACATGTGGGGTATGGGAAGGTGTGACTTTTCTTTGTCCTTTGCCAGAGTTTGTTACAGACGGTTTTGTTTTGCATAATGTTAAGGAGTTTGTTACAGATGGTTTTGTTTATCATAATGTTAAGGAATGAGTGCTAGTTTGTTTTCTTTTCAGTAATTAGGTTAATGATGGTGTAGTTTAAAGTTTGGGTTTGTTCTGTGGTTTCTTGTTAGAGAGTGGTTTGTCTGAGCATAAACAGAAAACCCAGGGTGACATCACACAGCTCTCTCACTCCCTTGCCTAAAGCATATCTTTCCCATATCCTACTATCCACTTTCATGCATGCTTTACTGTTTAGTTGAATGGCATCTCTTTTTCCCAGCCACAGCAACTTTGCCCATGCACCATAGGTTTTGGATACCCCTCGAAGTGCATTTCAGTCTGCTTTATCTTGACTTTTTGAAGTCCTTAGGTGGTGTATACAACTTTGATCTGTTTACTATATACATCTTAGCTACTATCTTTACAGAGAAGCATGGATTTACTTATCATCCACTTTTACTGAAACACCTCCATTCTTCACTTATCCTGCAGTTTGTTATTTTCTTCACTTTGTCGGGAACACTTCTTCTTGATACCTTCCCTGTTATGCTCAGTAAGAAAAAAAAAAAGATTTCTATATAATATTTACACATAATTCTTGCCCTTTATTGGGATGGATGCGTTATCACCACAACTCTCCTGTTATTTGACACTCTTCTACTTTTCCAGGAATACTCAAATTTTTTTTCATCCATTCTGCCAGACTATCACCTCTACATTAGTTTTTACCCAGTCACTCTAAGGGCTTTACCTATTTTGAACCTGCCCATACATCCTTTTATCTTGGGCATCAATATTATTTCCTTTACTTGATTTAGTCCTCTCCCTTTCTCCATATCATGTCCATGCATGGTATTGATGCATTACTCACATTCATTGATGCTGTCAGGTCTTTGAAGCACTCCTTTCATCAACTGAACACCTCATCTAATTTAGTCAAAAGGCCTGCTTTTATACCATGCAGTGATCTGAATTCACCTCCAACACTTCACACCTAATTTTTTCATGTAAAATAACTTAGTCTATCATTGCCTTTTGAGTTTTGCCTACCCCACATTTTCTTGATGTATATCTCTGAATTAGTTTATATTCAAAATAGGTTTTTAACAGGAACATGCCACTTTTAGCATTTGATTTATATTTGCACCTGCTTCTCCCCATCTTTGTACTGTACCTCCCATTTTCTCACCCTCATCTTTTACATACATTTTCTCCAATGTAGTTGTTTTTCTTCGTAAATCAAAATTCCTTATTCTCATATAGTTGCTTCCAGAATTCCTTTACTACATACAACTGTTTTAATTTCTGTACAGTCTACTTTATCAATCTCATCACATAGATCATTTCACTCATCCACTACTCCATTATCATAGAAGTGTTCTCTACATCTTTTCTAAAGAATTTTCATTTAGATAAATAATCCAAATGATAAAGTTCAATAAAGCCTTTACTACTGATCCTTACTATTCCTGCTTTTACACTCAATACTGCTGCCATGGCCGTAAGTATTGCTGGTATAAGATGATGAAAAAATTGATTATCATAAATGCAAGTTCCATTGCATTATTCGTGACAGTTAGAGGATGGATGTGTGCAAATGAGACCATTGTTTTGTTCCTGACATTGCCTAACTAAGGCAAGGGAAGCAGTTTTTACTTTTGGTTTTGATTATACAGGTATATTTACAGACACGGTAGTGAACTAGGCATGCCAAACCTGCCTCAGCCATTGCCACAAAGTGATGCTGTGTTGAACTGTCCAGCATGTCTCACCACACTCTGCATGGATTGTCAGAGGTAAGTTAGCCTGTAGATATAGTGGAATGAATGTATTTAGAAATTTTTATTTATATTTGTATTTAGAAATAATTTTGTGGTATATGAATGATTTAGGAGTAGAGAATCTTCTTGAAGGAATTAGCTTGGCTGATCTCCTCAGGACTGAAAATAACCAAAGTAACCTCTTCAGTCTACTGACACAGTGCCAATGACAGTCATATGCATAATATTCAAGATCGAAGGAGAGCTGATGATGCATTATAATGTCAGAAAAGGGTTTCGTGACAGCATGGTTCCGCTAGCCATAACTTACTGTTGTAGGAGTTGGACTTTAAATAGAACAGACAGTTTTAGAATTCAGGCAGTTGATTGAACTAATGAAGTGATGCTTGCAGTTTCAGCAGATGAAATAAAGTGAGGAATACTGTTGACCAGAAAAATTGGTTATTAATGGAGAAATAATGCAATAAATTGTAAGGTTTATAATGGAATTGGTGCTAAGTATTTACCCGTAAACCAATTTAGCTAAAACTACAACATGCAGACTCTGAATACATAGTGGCACTCTTTTGGATACAGTCCAGTCTCAGTATTATTGCAGAATATCAAAAAAGAAATTGGGCTGCCCCAAGTTTTACTAGTAAAGCCGTTAGATAATGAGAAAAATTTCTTTAAGGAAAGCAAAAAAAATAATAGTGGCTGACCCAAGTATCTGAACTAAGAGGAGCTGAAGGACCAGTTCTAAAAATTGAATACTCCTTTTGATTAAGCTTTATTCAGTTTACTGCTGATTTGATTCAAACAGTGATCAGTGAGCTTGAATATTTTGCCATGTTTGTGCCCATTATGTCAGTGGACTGAACCAGAGCATGTGAAGCCACTGAGGTAAACCATAGAAAGATCTGTGGGGCCTGCTTGTTGTTAGGGAGCTATGCTTTCGATGCATTACTCATGACATCTAAAGAATGGACATAAACAAATGCAATCTTTCCTCATCTGTTTCCTAGCACTACCTCGCCAACATGGGAAATGGTGATCCAGTATGAAAAAAGTTAACAAAGGAAAAAATCATGAAAATACCATTGAAGAGAGAGAGGTTGAAATCACATAAATGGGATATGAACCCATTAGCTCGAGTTAGCTTATCTTTCTAGAAAAGTGATTATCTACTGGCGTAAAATGTACAGAGTTTTGGTTTGCATTGGTAGGGCAAGTGATTTATATCTAACTTACTCATTAGTAGATCACAAAATGGACTTTACCAGTTTTTTGCTGAAGTTTATTTTTTGTTTTGTTTTATAGCAAGTTAGATATGAATCACTTGCCTTATCAAGATAAACCTAATCTCCAGCATGGTATTTATAAGAAAATAGAGTGATTTTATTGAAAGATGTATTAGGTACATGTGTAAATTTTTAAGAATAAGGTGGGTGAATGGGCTGAAAAACCTGTGCTGCTCTCCCTCACTTATACCACAGTGATTTTGCTGGTGCATTACTGGCGTGCTGCAGTTTGATTGTGAGAGTGTCTGTAATGGAGAGGGCATTCACACTGCATTTGTAAGGGGGAGACAAAGGGAGGTCATGCAGTAAGATTTTGAAGAGAGTAATAGAAAAAAGTGCTTGAGAAATGTCCATTCTCAAGCTTGAGGGCTTTGAAAGTGTGGCTTTTTTGGATAATTCTTGCTTGGCTTTCAGGAAACAAGTTTTGCTTTTGGGAAAAATTGCTGGAATGTCATTAGGTCCTGGTGCTAAGTTTTCCGGAGTTGGTCTTTTGTTTTAATTACAGTATGTCCTTTTATGTAATTTCATTATCGGTAATGACATTCCCATCACACTGATTTGATATTTCATCATTCTTCTTTTCTTAATGCTTTGTA
Organism: Panulirus argus; assembly: GCA_038088735.1. Lineage (NCBI taxonomy): Eukaryota > Metazoa > Arthropoda > Malacostraca > Decapoda > Palinuridae > Panulirus > Panulirus argus. Next base: position 13,381 of record JAYMFT010384001.1, read on the forward strand.
CTGAAGACTGAATTTCACTTATCAAATAGCATTTTGTGTATTTTCTTGGTTACTTTCAAATTTTTTTCTCATTTTAAGACTCTTTCTTAGATTCTTTATTGTGTTATTTTCAGAAATGAGACTCATGCCATTGGATTTTGATCTTGCTCTGTGCTCTCTTTTACTTTCTCCTCATTCAGTCTGTGTTCTTTTCTGTAAGATTCCATCATTTCATTGGCAGCATTATTATTATTTTTCATCTGCTCATCCACTGTTTTCTGTTAATTGGTAGTTTTTGTTTTACACTGATTTTCTTTTAATGGTGTTAATCTTTTGATTATCTGCCTTTGTCTTTCTTATAACAGTGCTGTGCTGGTGTTGTGTTTATAAAAACATCACCCCATTTTATATTACAATTAGATTGTTCATCTCATTCCACTTAATTATATTATTATGATTTGAAGTACTTGTTGTATTAACATCATTCTGTGTGAAGTGCCATATCGTTTAAAAGGGAAATCATATTATTGCATTTTGTTGATATGTGGTTTACTTGTACTTGGATTTAAGTCTCATATATATTTACAAAGTTTTTGAGTTGTATTGGAGTTTTGGGATCTGATATGCATTTGCTTTTTCAGACATGAGATTTATCATAATCAGTATCGAGCAATGTTTGTCTTCAACTGTACTGTTGACATGACTGAGAGACTGAAGTTTCCAACAAAAGGCCAAAAAAAGAAGAATTTTCTTAGAAACAAAAGGAAAAACAGAGATAAGCAGCAGCTACAGCAAGAGAATGCACAGAGCACACTAGTCAGCAGTGGGATCCCACCAGTGCAGCCAGGTTGTGATGCAACTCCCCAGGAACACCTGCAAGTCAATGAGGTGGAAGTTCAAGAAACTGCACATATGGAGAATCAGGGGGATCACAGCATTGCTTCAACTACCAAAGTTGGTACAGATGCTGATAGCATTGATAAACCATCCTCAACCCCAAAAGAGGCTTTATGTGAAGGTCTTTCAGAGAATGAAGTGTTTTACCCTGTTACATGTAAGATTTGCAATACAAAGGTGGCAGTTTATGATATGGATGAAGTTTATCACTTTTTCAACATTGTAACTAGTTATTAAATCTTTGAGTTGTATGGGTATGGTGATATTATACCACCCCAACTGCACGGCTAGGGAGAGCCAGCTCACACTCTTAGTCTGTTTTTTTACCATTTTCTTCACAGTTTTTGTAAATATCTAAATACTGTTCAGTGTATGAGATAGTTGATAATCTACGGAAGAGAATTAGGTAGATAAAAGATTTAGAAAATAAAATTCAGTAGAGTATAAGTTGACCTTCATGCACTTGCTAGAACAGATGTGCTCATAAGCTCTTCCATCTGTATAACCCATTTTTTGTAAACCTAAATAATCGTTAATTCATGAGTTAGGTAACAACCTGCTGAAATGACTATGTACAAAATAAAAGAATTACAATTTACCATATTATTTATTAAGTATAAGCTGAACTTCCTATGTTGCTGTGCTTGCTACTTACAAGATGGCTTGGCTGGCCCTTATTACCTACCAGAAGATGATAAAGGACTTCTGGATAGTTATATGGGATGAAGACAGTATGGCAAAATCCCCCATTACAATCCCAACATATCACTGACACTACTTACTTGAGGCAAACCACCTCAGTGAACAATCCACATTTGAACAGAAGTACAGTTGGTTACAGCTGGTTAGTACAGTGATTGTGTTAAACAGATTTGTGAACCCTCTGTAAGTGAAGGACATGTTGAATCTAAGAAGGAAAGAGGTGTGTAGACCAGATTTTTTTTCTTTTTAGAGAAGTAAGCTAGGACTACAGCTTCTGATGGGATTACAGTTTTGAAAGTCAGACCAATGAAACCATGCTGCAAGGGGTTACAATCCTAACTAAATGTTTTCCCAATGTAACCCTCATGGATGGATTCTGGTTTACTGTACAGCAGGACAAAATACCACTCTTTGTCATGTAATTAAAATGATATGTGATGTTCCATTTTCCAAAATCAACGAACAAAAGTAAATGTTCAGATTACAGTGGTATAATTTTCTTGAGTATACCTGGTAAATTGTATGGAAGATTGGTGACTGACAGAGTAGTAACATGCAGAGAGCATCAGACTGGGGAGTAATGTGGAATCGGAAATGATGAGGGTGTATGGGTCAGACATTTGTTTTGAAGAATCTGTGAGAAATGCTTAGAGAAAAAGAAGTATTTGTATGTAGCATTAATGGATCTGGGGAAAGCGTATAATAGAGTGAATGGAGATACTTTGTGGAAGGTCTGTGCCAATATATGGTATAGGAGGAAGCCTACCAGAAGCAATGAGGGAGATTCTGTCAAGAGGGTAAGGCATGTATGTAAATAGGAAGAGAGGAGTAAGAGTGGTTCAAGGTGAAGCTGAACCTGCAGCAAGGATATACGATATCACCGTATCTGTTTAAACTGTTTACGAATGCGGTGGTGAGAGAGGTGAATATGGGGTTTTTTGAGAGGGGCAGTCTGCAATCTGTTGAGGGTCAGGGGGCTTTAAAGGTGAGTCAGTTGCTTTTAGCTGATGACAGCTCTGGAATAAGCAAGACACTGCAGAAGCTGGTACTGAATTTGGGAAAGTACTTGAGAGAAGAAAGTTGAGGGTTATTATAAATAAAAGTAAGGTTATTCAGCAGGGAGAGAGGCAGGTTGGTATAAGTGTTAGTTTGAAAAGAGAAAACTTGGAGGAAGTGGAATGTTTTAGATACCTGGAAGTGGACATGACATTGGAGTGGAACCATGGGAACTGAAGGTGGATGAAAGGATTTAAGTCCAAGGTGCATTGAAGAGTGTGTGTGGAAAGATAGGTCACTGCCTGTCAGACCAAAGAAGGATATAAGAAAGTAATGAAGAATGTGGATGTATTGGAAGTGAAATGCTTCAGGACATCATGTGGTGTGAAGAGATTCGATGGAGTAAGAGATGATAGAGATAGGTGTGCTAGTAAGAAGAGTATGTTTGAAAGTGCTGAATTGGTTGTGCTGAAACAGTTTGGACGTATTGAGAGAATAAGGGAAGCCAAGATGATATATTTGTGAGAAATGGAAGGAACAAGAAGGGGAGATCAAGAATGAGATGATAGGATGAAGAGAAATGCTTTGAGGGATAGAGATTCCAAGAAGGATCCCTGGGGAATGGCACTAGTTACCTGTCCCCATTCTAATTTACACCCATTTATATGAACCTGTTTCCATCAGGCATGCTGTAATTCAGTATAGAACTTCTTAATCAGTCTCTTCATGAGGAACTCTATGAAATGCCTTACTGAAATCAAGGTAAATTAATGTTATAATATTCATAGTTCATTGTGTTTTCCCAGGTGAGCTCTGTTTCTGATATTATTCCCTTAAGAAAGTTTTCCACTACTGACTTCAGACTATTGATTCATAATTCCTGTAAATCATTATTTCATTAGGCATCTTACTGATGTGTCTATGACTCCTGATGTAAATGATTTGTTAAATGTATTTACTAATGTATAGCTAACTTCCTCCTTATATTTACAGACTCTGGGAAAAAGTTTGTATGGTGCAGACAGTTTATTTGGCTTTAGATAGCAATGTTAAAACATCATCTCAAGTTATAATAGGTTTACATTATTTAGCTTCTCTTCCCTTATATATTTCTTAGAACTCAGGTATGGTGCTTGAAATAAAGTAGTGGTGTCTTGCTGTTAAAGTTAACTTTGAGTCTACTTAGAATGATATGGAGTACAGCAGTAGCTTTTTGAGTGAGAAAGAAATCCCATGACTGCTTTCTAGAAAACCCGATCTTAAAAAAGAAAAGGTTCAAAAGTTACCTGATACCCACTTTTGAAATTATCAAAGACGTACATTCCTCTTCTTAGCAGCTATTTAAGGCTAGAACAGACAGATTTTTTTCTTTTGAAGCTTAGTAGTTTCTTGTCAACAGGACTGATACAATGTAAAGTAGTTAAAAGTAACACATTGAAGATTACATAAACATTTTGTTGCAAGTTTTCAACTGACATCACATGCAGCTTCATAGATATAAGATTCACAAATGTTATGTGTGTTTGCTTCTTCACTCTTTCAGGGTAAAATCCTGGAAAGGGCCCACTAGTCTGTTGCTCTTTACTTTTCTATTTAAATCTGTACAACCATTTTATGAATTTGATAAAATTGATGCTCATGTGGATCTCATCCTACCTTAAGATTTCTATCATCATCTCATCACTCATAGTAATATTTATTATAAGGGTGAGCTGAGATCAACATTGACTGAGATGAATTTTATTCATATTTGATTACCTAGTTGGTAAACAGCCTCCAATCTCGGAGGTATATTAATAGTACTAACCACCTCAGGAAAATATATTATTATTATTATACTTGATCGCTGTTTCCTGCGTCAGCGAGGTAGTGCCAGGAAACAGACAAAGAAAGACCCATCCTCCCACATACACACATATATACATACGTGCACATATATGCGCAGTACATATATATACATACCAACATATACATACATACATACATACACATACACATGCATATACACATGTACATATTCACACTTGCTCGCCCCCATCCACTCCTGATGCCACCCCGCCCCACGGGAAAATAGCATTGCCAACCCCCGCGCCGGCGAGGTAGCGCCAGGAGACATGAAATGGCCACATTCGCTCACACTCAGTCTCTAGCTGTCATGTGTAATGCATTGAAACCACAGCTCCCTTTCCACATCCAGGCCCCACAGACCTTTCCATGGTTTACCCCAGACGCTTCACATGTATATAAAAATAGTGTGCCCTCCTTCTTACACTGATTATTTTAGCAAATTCACCTGTTCGCCAGAGGACATCTATTTGTCTGTTTTTGCATGTTAGATATTGAGGAATGTTCTTGTTTGGACTATTTCAATATTTTTTGTTATACCAGTTAGATTATGATTTTCTTTACATGATACTTTGGATGATTTATTATAGGCTGTGCCCCACTTCCTTAGTAAGTGTCCAGTTTGCTGAAGAAATGTTGAAATGTTCTTTAACGATATGTTTTGGAGATTACAATGCCCACCATTCCTCTTGGCTCAGCACTTACACCCATGACCTCTTTGGTGAACTCCTAATAAACTAACTGCAACCTCTCAAATCTCTCATTCTCTCCAAAAGTCCAAATCATTTCAGCACACCCTCTTCAATTGTCAACCACACTCTTATTATCACACCTTCCTTACCCTTTCATTACTTACAACATCAAACTACCTCACACCACATACTGTTCTCAAACATTTCTTATCCAGCAACCATCTTCCTATGCACATCCTCATCAATAGCCCATGCCTCACATCCATACAACATCGTTGGAATTACTATACCCTAAAACATACCGATTTTTCACCTCCCACACAACTACCTTTGTTTCCAACACACTTTTAAATGCTTCCAGAGCCATCACCCCTTCACCTACCCTGACTCACTTCAACATCTTTAGTTCCATTCAATGCCATGTCCATAAGGGTTGCATGGCATGGTCCCATACCTGCTGTGAATATCATCAGCTTTTTGTTATTCTGGTCATCAACCACTCCAAAAACAGTATCACTGCAACAGATTCCAGGACATGTCTCACACACAAAGGAAGTAGGGGTCCCCTTGATATGACAGCATCATCATTCACCGATGTGGTAATGTCACATTTGATGTATACATAAATCCAATGCTCATACGTGTCGCTGGAGATGGCTTTACTATTTGTCTTAATACCTTTGTCACAGATCAGTTATATCTGAGCTGTCTTGCTCCAGGAAAGAGCATGGATGACTATCCTTACAAATGAACAGACTGTTGCTGATAAACAGCTCACTGATAATCACCAAACACTTTGATTTTCGATGCTTAGGTTTGTGGTTGCCAAGGCCATGACCTTCCCGGCAAACAGTTGGTGTTGTGCAACTGCCCATGGCCAAAACGTAACCTCAGAGGCAAGGATTCCTCTGAAACAAAACCTCAGCTGTGTTTCAATATCACATCTTCATCCACTGTCAGTTGGGGAACTTTGGCTATCCTCAACGACTGAGTTTCATAGAAAGTCAGAGATAATAATACGCTTACTGCCAGTCGCAATTTTGGGTATCTTACGGTAACTTCCAATGCCAGCGTTAATAGAATTAAAACTGGTCTTATGACTGAGTCTATATGGTCGATTCCAATATTTGATGTGGTTTATGAGGTTGGTAGGCTGTTTGAAGTAATATTAGTCTCATATTTGAGTTCAGCGGGATTGATCCTTGTTTGCAGCAGAAGGGGAACGGATTGACAGCGCCTTGGGTCACACCAATGGATCCCCTCGCCTATGCTGTAGGCCATTGTTGGATTCTGTAACTTGTGTTGTTGTTCATTGTGCCAGCTGAAAACTGGGACTTTGAAAGGCAGAAATAGAACCCAAGACACTCATGGGGATATAAGCGCTCCCACACTCCTCACAACAGTGAAAAGACTCTCTAGAACTAGTTAAGAATGTGGATCACCACTCGTGGATGCGTATGCCACACTTGTTGAAGTGCCGGCCAAGTGCGGGAGGATAATTTGTGTTGACCTTTCAAGGAAAGCAATATGGATTGTCTGTATAGTTAATACTGTTGTTGAAGCCACTACAAGTGGCACATCTACACAATGTGTACGAGATGCTTTTCTATTACAGATAAGAAAGCATTGGGAACATGTTAAAACATAGAATGCATGTGGAATAACATTATATCTGGTGTGACTTATTGAAACTTTAGAAGGCAATATATATATATATTATTCCACATGTATGAGTGAGGAAAGGTTGACAAAGAAGATATATGTTTCAGAGGTGGAGGGAACAAGGAGACGTGGGAGACCAA